>JAOXNR010031166.1:0-22693 GCA_028571225.1 Parsonsia alboflavescens | reverse complement strand
TTCCTAGGACTATTTTGTCTGATAGGGATACCAAATTCATGAGTCATTTTTGGCAAGAACTTTGGAAGAGATTGGGGACGACTTTAAAATTCAGTAGTCTATATCACAATCAGACAGATGGGCAAACTGAAGTGGTGAACAGATCGTTGGGCAATATGCTTCGAGCTCAAATCAAAACCTTCGGCTCTTGGGATTTCCTCCTACCCAAGATTGAATTTGAATTTAATATTTCAATTAACAGGTCTACTCAATACTCTCCTTTTCAGATTGTGTATGGCGGGAATCCCAAGAGTCCGATCAATCTAGCACTTCCGGATGATGGAACTGTGTCTAAGAATGTGGAGGAGCACATTGTTGATTTGCAGGCCGTCCACATTGCGGTGAAGTCCAACTTGGAGCAAATTTACACACGTTACAAAGAGGAGGCAAACCAGGCTCGACGGGATGTTCAATTCGAGGTGGGAGATCTTGTGTGGGTGACCTTGACCAAGGAACGATTTCCGTTGGGTACCTATCACAAACTTAAAGACCGGAAGATTGGTCCCTATCAAGTTTTATACAAGCTGGGCACTAACGCTTATCGGCTTGAGCTGCTGAATGATCTCTGCATTTCTAATGTTTTCAACGTACAACATCTATCCCGTTTTAGTGGGGACAATCTGAGTTTGAGGACAAACTCTTCTGAAGAGGGGGAGCCTGAAGCAGAGTTGGCCCACAAAGATATTCAGGAGGGCCCATGCAGGTCCAGGAGGTTGTAGAAGAAGTTTCAAGGCAATCGGAGTTGATCGAAAAAAAAAGTTTTGGGGCCGAATCGGAAAAACTGAAAAGTTATGGGTGTGTCAGAATGGGCTCAAATTTGACGGGTCGACCCGAGACGGTCCAGTGCGCAATACACACAGCTTTGCTATGACCAAGGCCTTTTTTGGCCATTCGGGACCATCTTGATGGACTTTTGGGCCTTTTTCAGTTTTCTGTAATTTCTAGAAATTTTTGGGGTCTTTTCATAATTATTCCTACTTTCGATTTAGGGTTTATTTATTGCCGTTTTCGTTTGATTTTTGGGGTCTGCACCCCTTGCTTGTTGAATTATTTTCTCTGCATATGTTGTTTGTTCAAACATTTGAAGTTGAATTTTTGTTGTGGTGCCCTAGTTGGCCCTCACTCTAACCCATCAAATTCTATACACTATTGCAACTCTATCATCTTTAAATTTGTATTTTGAGAGTGTTTGAATCGCGTAGCGGAAACATTAATGAAAAACGATTGTATCAGAATCATCTGATTTGTAATCATTTTCTATGTCTAAAGGTTCAGATATATAAATACCGTTTATCTTGTAAATATACTATTTAATTTGCTCCCTGATTGTTGAGCTTCTACATCATGTACACGAATCCAGCAGACAATGACTTTGTGTCCCTACACACAGAGGAAAAACAACGTTTGTTTTTTCTTCTTCTTAAATTGCAGCTAGGGTAATCATAAAAGGTTTATAAATAAACCTTCAAGATATAATTCTAATGGGATAAACCCATTAGTTGGGTCCTTTCTTATTCCTTTTAGGAAAAGGTCTAAAACTAGTCTTAAAGATAATTAATTCATTTAGGCCCATAGCCTTGTCACTTAGTTTTGGACTTAAGAGTATACTAGTACTCTTTTACAAATAAAGTAAAAAGCCCATTGTCATTTTAAGCTGACTCTATTGTATGTGACTTTCTAGATCCATTATTTATTGGCAATAGAAAGTAATATTAACTCTTCATTATTAATTCGATAATTCTAAGTTGAATATTCTCCCAAAATATATTCAAACATCCATAAGTCATGAGTGACGTCTTGTAACATATCATGACTAAACAATAAATAGTGAAATATTAATTCCTCGTTGTTAGAACTACATTGTAATTACCATGCATTTAATCTATCCATTTATATTATTATTAAGTAATCTTCATTACTTGATCATATGTTTGATTCTATTTAATCACTTGACTATTCGAGAAACATTTTCTCTCTAATTGTTTTTGCCGAGAACTTTCCAGTCAAGATAAATAGATTACATAATAAATATTGTACTCACTTATTTAATTATGAAGCTATAGATCCCATCACTTACTAATACGTAACTTCATAATTAAATATACTAAGAATTACATATTACCTTGATACTTAATCGAATAAGTGAATATAGTAAAAGTAAATTCCAAATGCTCAAATATAAGTTTCATGTATAGTATTTCTGGTCTCAAAAATATATGCAAAATTACAGTAAATTAATGAATGAGACTTTACCATTAATTAATATGTCACATGTTCAAGTCATTTGTCTCCACAAATACTTCTTATGTTTATTCTTAAATAGAATGTGATTCTCTATTGTCTAATCTATTAATATCTCCATACTAATCATAGAGAATAAACAAAAGCTAATCTTAACAAATTATTCTTGTCCAAAGAATAATTTAACGATCATGAACACCTATTTAAATTATTCACACAAAGAGATAATATCATTAATTCTTACTAATAAGAATAATCTATTAATAAATAACTAGGGACCCAGGAAGACAATATATACATAAAACACTTTATTTATGAATAAGATAATTACATGTTTTAGGGCATACTAATATAACAATCTCCCATTTGCACTAGAGCCACTCGTTGCATATTCTAAATCCCATCATATCTAAATGACGACTTAACTGATTCGATGACATAGCCTTCGTAAGCGGATCTGCCTAATTCTCGATTGATGCTATTTTTTGCAAGTTGATGTCACCTCTCCCAATGATTTCTCGAATGAGGTAGAAGTGATGCTCAATGTGTTGGACTTTTAGTGAGACCTTGGTTCCGTGCTTGTGCTGTAGCATCATTGTTGTCGCAGTATAGAGGTACCATTGATTCAATGGCAGGAACCACTCCATGTTATGTGATGAACTTCTCTATCCAAACAACTTTTTTTGTAGCATCAGATGCAGCAACATACTTTGCTTCTATAGTGGAATCTGTGGTGGTGGTTTGTTTGGAACTTTTCCAAGCCTATTGCTCCTCCATTACATGTAAAGATAAACCTAGAGATAGACTTTCTATCATCCACATCTGATTGAAAATTAGAATCTGTGAATCCTTCGATTCTCAAATCATTTCCTCCAAAAATGAATATCATATCTTTAGTCCTATTCAAGTACTTAAATATGGTCTTGATAGCAATCCAATATTCTGGACCTGGATTAGACTGGGACCTGCTAGTAATAATAACGGCTTGGGTGATCTCTGGTCATGTATACAACATAGCATACATAAGACTTCCAATTGCGGAAGCATATGGAACATTAGACATCTTCTCTATCTCTTCAGGTGTCTTGGGAGACATCTACTTAGAAAGATGAATTCCATCTCATGCAGGTAACAACCCTCTCTTAGACTCATGCATATTGAACTTCTTCAATATTTTGTCTAAGTATAGTTTTTGTGGCAATCCTATTATCCTTTTCGTTCTATCTCTATAGATATGAATTCCTAGGATATAGGATGCTTCTCCCAAATCCTTCATGGAGAAAGTATTCGATAACCATTCTTTCACAGGCTTTAGTATTTCCTTAATATTTCCTATTAATAAGATGTCATCCACGTACAAAACTAGGAAAGTGATATTCCTCCCACTAACCTTTTTGTACACACATGGTTTGTCCTCATTTCTAATGAAGCCAAACGATTTGACTGCATTTTCAAATCAGATGTTCCAACTTCTCGAAGCTTGCTTAAGACTGGAGATGGATCTGTTAAGCTTGCACATTTTATGTTCCACACATTTAGGTATAAAACCTTTAGGTTGGTCCATATAGATATTTTCTTCAACGTAGCCATTGAGAAAATCCGTTTTGACATCCATTTTGCCAAATATCATAATCATAGGGTGCTACTATAGCAAATAAAATCCTAATGGACTAAAGCGTTGCTACTGGTGAAAAAGTTTAATCATAGTCAATTCCTTATCTTTGACAATAACCTTTCGCCACTAGTCTTGCTTTGAAGGTTTCCACCTTCCCATCAAAACCAGTTTTCCTCTTGTATATCCTTTTATTCCCAATAGGTACAATACCTTTAAGTAGGTCTATAAGATCCCAAACTTGGTTTATGTACATGGAATCCATTTCTAACTTCATAGCTTCAAGCCACTTAGAAGAATCTATAACTAAGAGAGCTTTTTCATAAGTAGTAGGATCATCAATATGACCAACATCTCCATAAATAAACAACTCATGAATGTGCTCAAGAAGATATCTATATTTCTATGTTGGATGAGATATTCTACTAAATCTTCAAGGCTCTTGCATATAGACATCATTAACAGGTATTGGCTCTTGCATAGGCATATCAATATGTTCTTGCACTTGATCATTTTGTTTTTGTTTAGGTATTTCACTGAATTCTGTCTCTTTCCCAACACCACCTTCTTGAACAAATTCTCTTTCAAGAAATATGGCATCTCTACTGACAACAACAATTTGTTCATCGGGAAGATTGAACTGATAGCTTGTGGTATCACTTGGATATCCAATAAAACGACCATTCATAAATCTCCTTTCTAATTTATTCATTTTCAACTTTTTGATGTATGTTGGACACCCCCAAATCTTAACCTGATTAAGACTTGGTTTCTCCCTTTCCATAATGCAAATGGAGTAGAGGCAAAGGATTTCGAAGGTATTTTATTTAGTACATAATAAGAAGTAAGAAGTGCATAACCCCAAAATGAATTGGGGAGTTCTGTATAGCTTATCATGGATCGAACCATATCCATATATGATTGATTTTTCCTTTCAGATACTCCATTTAATTGTGGTGTACCAGGAGGTGTTAAATGAGAAATAATATCATTTTCTTTAAGAAAATCTCTAAACTCGATGCTTAAGTATTCTCCATCAACATCAGATTGTAGCATCTTATTACTTTTACCAAGTTGGTTTTTTACTTCAACCTTGAATTCCTTGAACTTGTCAAAGGACTCATGTTTATGTACCATAAGATACACATAACAAAACTATGAATAATCATCAGTAAAAGTAATAAAGTAGTTAAAACCACCTCTTTCCTTCGAAGGAAATGGGCCACATAGATCACTTTGTATAATTCCTAAAACTTCTTCAGCCCTCATTGTAGGAAAGTTGCTCTTGTCATTTTGCCTTGAAGGCAAGATTCACAAGTTGGATAAGATTCAGAATCTATGAGTTTCAATAAACCCATAGTTTCTAACTTATTGATTCTTCTACAATATGACCTAGTCTGAGATGCCAAAGTTGTCTTCGATTGAGGTTAGGGTTAGAAATTACATTCAATTTCTCATTCTTACTTTCATTTTTATCATTGGATAAGATATAAAGACCATTGTTCAAGTATGCCAAAGCAACACATTTATTGTCAAAATGAATACGACAAATATTATCTATAAATGAAAATTCATATCCTCCGATAGTTAATATTGGAATGGAAATAATATTCGTAAATGCCTGTGGCAAAACTAAAACATTGTTCAACTTTAAAATAAATCCACTAGATAAAACTAATGAAGTAGATTACATAGAGCATGCAGTAATAGTTACTCCATTTCCAATCTTTGGAATCACCTCATTCTTTTCAAGAACTCTACTATCCACTAGACCCCTCATTGATGCACAAATATGAGAAGAGGTACCAGAATCAAAGACCCAAGTAGAGGATGAACATTTAGAAGACCATTTGGTAAGGAAACAAGTAATGGACATAACTTCATTATTCTTTTCCTATCCCTTTATGGACTCGAGGTACTTGGCATAGTTCCTCTTCCAATGTCCTTCTTTTTGGCAATGGAAACACTTTTCCTTTGCCTTGAAGTTAGTCTTCTTCTTCTTGATCACTCCACCTTTTGCCTTAAGTTGAGACTTTTTTTTTTGGTTGCCTTTCTTCTTCTTCTTGGACAATCCAGAAGTAGATGTTGCAAATAACAAAGTCTCTTTTTCTGGACCCTTCATACCTTTTTCTGCGATTACCAGAAAGCTATGAAGTTCTGCAAAAGGAACTTCTACTTTGTTCATGTGAAAATTCACTACGAATTGAGAATATGAATCAGACAATGATTGCAGGATTAAGTCTGACTTAAGGTTATCATCCATCTTGAAATCCAATTCCTTTAGACGTTCAATCATATTGATCATCTTAAGGACATGACTTGAGACATTACCCCCTTTAGCCAAACATGATCCAAATAATTGCTTAAATACATCATATCTAGCATTCCTGGACTTCTTACCATACAACTCTTGTAAGTGTACTAACATGTCTAGAGCAGTTTGCATGTGTTCATGTTGCCTTTGCAAAACATTATTCATAGAGGCGAGCATGTAACACTTGGCCTAAATATCATCACCTTTCCACTTCTAATAAGTGATTCTTCCACTTCAATTGACTCATCAAATAAACTGACAAGCAAAGGAGCGTCAATCACATAGTTAATCTTTTTAGAAGTTCAGACAATTCTCAAATTTCAAAGTCAATCACTGAAGTTGTGACCGACAAGCTCATTCTTGTCAAGAAGGCTACTCAATGGGTTAAACATTACCACTTTGAAAAATAACTGTAGAAATAAGTGAGATAAATTAATTAGCTAATCCTCTAAAATGAATCCAATTTTGTTTTCGGTCTTGAAAACAAATTGGTGCTCCCACTATTTTTACGAATTTCACACTTCCAAATGAAAAATGAAATCCTCACTGGGAAGGATTTTAATGCGTGATTGGATTCTTATAATATACCTTAGGCAATTCCATTCTTGGCATACTATATATTTTATAAGTGACAACTATTATCATTGCAACTACTTTGTTTGGCCTAATCAAATTTAGCTCTTAATATTTATGAAATCAAGTACATCCATTATTGACCCATCATTTTAGTTAAGTTACACCCACTAGATAGCAAATGGAATAATTTGAATATTAGTAACCTTAGATACATTCATTCTTGGAAACTAATACATTATTCTACTTACAATATCTCTATGTTTATAAAATATGAGAATATCTCTACCTATATCCAATATTATTCCTATTTGTCCATAGCCAATAATAAAAGATATAAAATTTATTCTTAGATTTTATTCTAGTTAAGAGCTTGGCTATAATTTTAATAAATTATACCATTTTTCAACTTAATATTTTATATGGAAGATTCCTTGATCTTTAAATTAGATCTCACTTTGCACATTAATTTGTTTGATTCACATGCATCTCCATACATATAATCAAAGTAAAGAAATAAACTCAAATAGTCATGAATTTTCTAGGACCCAATCTTTGTCACTAGGATCAGGCTTGAGCCTTTAGATATCCTATTTACTATTACATAGAAAAATAATAAAAATAAATAAATATCTATTCTATGCTTCCACTATTCCTCTTGGAATTGGGCTAACCTCCAAATGCTGGACTTTAATCTCTCGATGGACCTCCAAGTACATCAAATATTCTTAGCATACCAAGACAAGCTTACAAATGAATATAGGTACGGAGGCCCAATAATAATAAATAAAATACCGAAGTTTAAATAAATTAATAGTTACAATCCAAGGAATAAATTGGTCATCCTAAAATCATGACTATCCTAATGTCAATAACTCAATTTAAATAAATAAATCAAATAAAAGGCATAAAACATTTAAAAAATATAAAAATAAATTTTAAATCCATTCCTTAACTCTGTAAGGAATAAGAGAATTCAATTTTTCGAATTTTCCTTAAACATTTTTAAGAAAGTATCAGAAATAAAATTTCATTTTTAACCATTAAAGATAATGATTTTAATTCTATAAATATTTCTTGAAACTGTTTCAAGAAAATTACCAAAAAAAAAAAAATAAATAAAACCAATTCGAGTTAAGAAAGAAAATCCCAAAACTTTTAGAAAAATAAAACTCGATAGAGATGCTTAGTGAAGTCATAACTTCCTAATCAAATTCGATAAAGAATTGGAAAAACAAAGCAGTCTGCATTGCAGTGACTCTCTTCGGAGTCAAAACAAAACATGACCATTATATTTGCAGTGATCCAACTCATGACAATGAACTGACAACCATCATACATATATATATATATATATATATACATATATGAATATTTCGATGTGCTAAGTAACATACATATTCGAGTATTACTGATCGAAAAAATAAAGGTAATCTTTTACGATGTCGGCTTTTTTCCAATATGTATACCTCACATTGCCTCGACTTTTTCTTTACAAATTGAAAAAACTGACGTCGCAGAAGATTACCACTACTTTTTCCATCAACAACACACAAATTTATGTGCTACATAACACATAAGTATTCCTCCATATATATATATATATTTATATATATTTTTATCAAATTTTACAAAACCAATTCGAAGCCGTGAATTGTAAATATACAGTATGATATATCACTAACATGTATTGTGAATTTTATCAAATAAAATACTTTGATCATGGGAATCACGATTCCAATATTCATGCGCGGAAATAAGTCAAATCCGGAAACTGAGATCTCGCAAAACGAATTAAATTTCTATTCGGGGTTTCGAAGTTTCCTCTAAAATTCAAATCTTTTTCATCAATAATTCGAGAAACAAACAATTACAAATAATGATGAGGTGGCTCTGATACCACTGTTAAAATTATGCAGCGAAAACAAAAATTAATTTGACGAAAAACAATCATATCAGACTTATCGTATTTGTAATCATTTTCTATATCTAAAGGTCCAAATATATAAATACCTTTTGTCATATAGATTTACTATTTAATCACCTTCTCAGTTGTTGAGCCTCTAGATCATCCACATGAATCCAGACTTTGTGTCCCTACATTTGTTTTTTATTCTTTTTAAATTGCACCTTGGATAATCATACAAGGTTTAATAAACCTTCAAGACTTAGTCCTAATGGTCTAAACCCATTAGTTGGGCCTTTTCTTACTAATTTTAGGAAAAGGTCTAAAACTAGTTTTTAAGGATTAATTAATTCATTTAGGCCTATATCCTTGTCACTTAGTTTTGGGTTTCAGCGTATACTAGTACTTTTTTACAAATAAGGTAAAAAGCCTAACGTCATTATAAGCTTTGACTCTATTGTGTATGACTTTCTAGGTCCATTATTTATTGACAATAGAAATTAATATTAACTCTTTAATATTAATTAGATAATTTTAACTTGAATATTTTCTCAAAATATATTCAAACTTCTATAACTCATGAGTGACGTCTAATAACATAGACTAAACAAAAAATAGTAAAACATTAATTCCTCATTACTAGAACCACATTGAAATTATCATGCATTTAATCTTTCCATTTATATTCTTATTAAGTAATCTCCATTACTTAATCATATGTCTAATTCTACTTAATCACTTGACTATTCGAGAAACATTTTCTCTATAATTGTCTTGGTCAAGAACTTTCTAGTCAAGATAAATAGAATACATAATAAATATTTTACTTCACTTATTTAATTATGAAATAATCGATCCCATCACTTATAAATACGTAACTTCATAATTAAATATTACCTTTACACTTAATCGAATAAGTGAATATAGTTGTAAATTCCAAATACTCAAATATAAGTCTAATATATAGTATTTTTGGTCTCAGGAATATATGCACAATTACAATAAATTAATTAACGAGATTATACCATTAACTAATGTATCACATGTTCAAGTTATTTGTCCCCACAAATACTTCTTATGTTTATTCTTTAAATAGAATTGATTCTGTATTTTCTAATCTATTAGTATCTACATACTAATCATAGAGAATAAATATATGCTAATCTAAATGAATTATTCTTGTCCAGTGAATAATTCAACAATTAGGAACACCTATTTAAGTTATTTACACAAAGAGATAATATCACATTAATTCTTACTAATAAGAATTTATGGGAGAAATGGGATGATCCGGACAGAAGTCAACCCAAATGGGCTCAGGGCCCCAACCCCCAATACCTAAAGTCAGACTCACAAAGTCAAACACGGACGGGTAGAGACCTGTTGCCACTGATCTCCGAGGTCACAGAGCTTCTAAATGAGCTCCAGAGTGGTCCTACGAAGACCTTAAAATTTGATCTGGTAAGGTCCAATCAGCCTCATACATGATCCATGCCGCGACTAATTGTGCACGATTCCTAACATCTCCTATGAGTCTACTATTACTCAGCACGACCTCTCAGAAAAGATGATCGAGACCCTCGACGTCCAAGGGCAGGTCGCAAAGTTGGTCCAGAGGTTGGCAAAAAATCCCTACCAAAGGAAACTCCACAATTATTGGAGCAATTGGTGAGATTTGATATCATCTCACGTAATAGAAGAGTCCCAATCAAAGAGGTAATTGATTTGATCTCAATATATAATCAAATGATAATCACCGTACTGAAGAAAACTCTCAGAATACTGACTTAGGCATCGAAGCTCTTCCCTGGGCAGCAGCCCACTCTAGTGACCTGTTTAGTTTCTTCTCAAGTTGTTGTGCTTGTAGTCATTGCTATTTTCGGGTGACCCGAAGTTTTCTTTGGAGCTTCATCACTTCTGGCGTCGTCTATGGGAAGATACAAAAATGCTTAACTTTCTTCCCTACATCAAGAAATAAATAATCTTGATGACTCAACCACAACTGACACGCCTTCAACCGTCATGGCGGGGCAGACCACCTGGCAGGACGCAATTATGCACTAGCAAAATAGTGCCTGAAGAACCACTCCTAGTAGCAATAGCCCAGCGTTGGCCGCCTAACAAGAATAACCAAGGCCATCACGGTCTGGACCATCTTGGAGGGCTAGGTGAACCCTCCGCCTGTGCAAGAGATTCCTTAATAGAGGCACCCTGACCGAATTTCCCATGACAACAACCCCCGGCCACGGATATTCGGAGGGACTAGAATATCGGTGCCAACAGACCCCCTGGAACGAATGGTGGCAGCCTTAGAGGGAATGTCTAGCAGGCAAGATTATATGTCCACAGGACGTACTTCTCTCACCTCAGAAAGAGATCCAAGGCCACCTCGGAATCAGACTGGTCGCACTTAGCTGGATCAACCTTTACCTTTAGAGGTAAGGAATGACCCCCAGCCTGAGAAGGATGGTCAAGGAATAGGTCATCCACAAGAGTGGTCGGGGGTGGGGGGGGTGGGAGAATTCAATCGATGATCGACCTTAGAGAAAACCTGAACAGCGGAAGGGGTTATGACATACAAGACAGGCTCAACCGCTCACTGAGAACTCCTCTTGAAGAAAAGATACCATCTCGTCAAAGCCTGATCGAAAGAACAGTCAATGACGCTGAGAGGTAGCCCCCGATCTATTGAGAAGAGCTACTCCCCCAGCCCATTAGGGAAGAAACGAAGATCAAGAAGTACAGAGCAATGTAGACCTCACAGAGCCTTCGCTGTTTGTCCATAGTATCCTGACAGCTTGGACGCTGACAGGGTTTAAAGCCCCACAACTTGAGGCAAAATATGATGGCACAAGGGAACCACTGCAACACATAGATGAATATGTGTCTTACATGGAGATGTTAGAGTACCCAGATTATGTTAAATGCAGAGCCTTCCGGTCAACACTGACCAAGATGGCCCAGTCCTGGTTCAAAGGCATCCTTGAGGCAAGCATCTCAAGCTGGACGCAGTTGAAGGAGTTATTCTTGAAAAATTATCAAAGCAACATGAGGTGTAAGAAAGACATCAACAACCTCTTCAACATTAAACAAAAGTTCGGAGAGAGTACAAGAAGCTATTAGAGTCACTTCAACAATGAGGCAGTAGAGATCGAGCAGAAGAATGATGCTATCTACATTACTGCCTTCAAGCAAGGATTGCAAGGGGGTACAGAGCCCTTAGACTGGTAGAGGAGCTAGTGAAAGCCATAAAGGAGCGATAGTAGCCCCTAGAAAAATTTACAAAGGCTAAGGGGACAATAGTTTAGAAGAAAATCCCTGGTTTTGCCTTAGCCACAGAAAAAGACAATAGGGGGCACCCAAAAAGTCCTCAGACCTCGAAAAGAGAGAAGAAGGACCTCCACGCCAAGGGAGGAACTTCAGAGAAGAAAAGAAAGACCATCCTCGGCCTCGTGACCATTCCCCTCAAAACCTCACAGGCCGTCGAAATCTTGGTGGTCATGGAAAAGAGAGGTCCCCTGCGGCCACCAAGACCTCTCGAAAGCCCTTTGGCCAAATGAGACCCCGCCAAGTTTTGTCACTACCACAAAGACCATGGTCATCTCATCGAGGATTGTTTCGACCTCAAACTTGAGATCGAAAGATTGGTGAATGAGGGTTTCCTGCAAGAGTTCCTGGCAAAGAACACAAGTAATGCTAATCCACCTCCAACAACCTCGCACAATCAATGACCTCTAGTCAGTGAAATAAATGCCATCGAGAGGAGATCAAAACATGCTCGAGGGGAAGACTCAGAGCCCTTAACAGTGTCTCTCCAGGTTGGAGATTTCTTGGTGCGTAAGATAATAGTAGACATTGGGAGTGCTGTGAACGTCCTGTACCGGAAGGCATTTGACTAGATGGGGATTAACAGGAGCTCGCTGATGAGGTCGGACACCGCTCTGACCAGTTTTAATGGCAGCACAACCTAGACAGATGGGATTCTTCGAGTCCTAACTATAGTCCGTGTAAGTGGCAAGAAGGTCACCGAGGTCATGGATTGGGATGGTGCTCGATGGCCTTCGAACCTACAATGCAATCATGGGCAAAAAGGGGGTCATGGACCTGAGAGCAGGGGACTTGGATTGTCCTAGAAGGGGACAGCCAACATGCTGCAGAATGTTATTGCTCAAATGGGAAAATTGCATTGACCTTCCAAAAGGGAATGATGATTTCAGGATTCAAGCAGCCAGCAGAGGAGAAAACGTGTTCCTCAACCCAAAATTCCTTGAGAAAAAGGATAAAAATAGGAGAGTTGTTACCTCCCAAAATCAAAAGGAAGCTCGTGGAGTCCTTTCAAGAGTACCTAAAGGTCTTCGCTTGGAAACCTATCGACCTCAAGGGGGTGGACCAAAAGATTGCTGAACACAAGGTCGGACTCAAGCTAAGGGTCAAGCCGGTGAAGCATAAGAAGAGGACCTTTGCTCCCGAGAGAAAAGAGGTCCAAGCTCTTCTTGATGTAGGAATTTTGAAAGAGGTGGTATACCTGGAATGGTTGGCCAACCCGGTTGTCGTTGCAAAGAAAGAGGGGTCGCGGAGGATGTGAGTGCACTTTACTACAATGAACAAGTATTGCCAAAAGGACTCCTACCCACTCCTAAACATTGATCAAATGGTGGATTCAATGGTTGTGCTTCTTAGATACATATAAGGGGTACCACCAAATCTCAATGGCACTGGAAGACACAGAAAAGTCCTCGTTCATCACAGAGGTCAGGACCTACTACTACACCAAAATGCCGTTTGGCCTGAAGAATGCAGGGGTAGAATTCTAGCAAGCTATACATAAGGTGTTCAAAAATCAGTTCGAGAGAAACATCGAGGTCTACGTGGACGACCTTGTAATCAAGTCTAGGACTTCTGAAGATTTCATTGAGGATATCAAATTTACCTTCCAGACCCTGAAGGCTGCACACGTGAAGCGTAACCCTCAAAAATGCACCTTTGGAGTGTTAGTGGGTGAATTCTTAGGCTTGATGATATCAGAGCGAGGCATTGATGCCAACCCAGACAAAATAAAAGCGTTGTTGGACATAGAACCACCATGGAATATCAAGGAGGTTTAGAGTCTAACGGGGAAGATGGGAGCACTGGGGCCCTTCATCAGCAAAATGGCAGACAAAGGAGAAAAATTCTTTTATGTCAAAAAAAGACCGAAGGATTTCCAATGGATAGAAGATTGTCAAACAGCTTTTGTAAGATTGAAAGATTTCCTAGGAAAAGCTCCTCAGCTCGTTTCTCTGGGGCCAGGAGAAGAAATCATGATGTACCTTACAACAACAAAAAAGTAGTTAGCTCGGTGCTACTGGTAGAAAGGTCAGGTTTACAACTAACCATTTATTATGTAAGCCGGTTGTTCCTAGGTCTCGAAATTAGATATTCAGACCTCAAAAAATTTTTGTTCCTCATAGTCATTACCTCAAGGATGTTAAAGCCATATCTTGAAGCTTACCCGATAAGAGTATTAACCAATTTACCACTAAAACAAGCTCTAACCAAACCCAAGGTATCAAGCAGGACAATGAAGTGGTCTCTCGAGCTTTTGGGATATCAAATTGAATTTGAGCCAAGAAAAGCAATTAAATCTCAAGCCCTCTCAGACTTTGTAGAAGAATGCACAAGGGCTCCATTGGAGCTCACAAGCATCTTTGAAGGTAACTTCTAGACCATGTATACAGATGGTCCCACGGAAAAGGAAAATTCAAGTGCGGGAAAAGTATTGATCAGCCCCGAGGGAGTGAGAATCCCTAACTATGTGAATTACAACTTCCCAACCTTGAATAATGAATCCGAATATGAAGCTCCCTTAGTAGGTCTAAGACTTATAAGAGCTCTCAAAATGCAAAAATTGCATGTCAAAACTAATTCACAGGTTATAGCCAGCCAAGTTGTAGGAGAATACGAAGCTAGAGAGGATAACATGATCAAATATCTCAAAAGAGTAAGGGATATCACATCTAAACTTGAGCATTTCCTCATCAAGCGAATTCCCAGAGAACAAAATATAGAGGCAGCCATACTATCTAAAGTCTATCGAGAGATAGCGGGGACATATGCAAAGCTACTGGTGGAGTAATTATACTCTTCGAGCATTAGTCATAGAGGATCAAGCAGACTGGAGATATCTACAAGTTCCTCATGGATGGAGACCTTCCAGAAGACCTTAAAGAAGCTAGCCAAGTGCAAAGATGGTCACCTCGCTACATCCTGATAGGAGATGACGAGGTATATAGGAGGTCATTTACCTAGCCATTGCTCAAATGCTTAAGCAGGGGAGAAGGATAGTATGTCATTGAAGAGGTACATTGTGTATATCCCACGTAGGAGCAAAAACCATTGCCAAGAAAATACTAAGGACAAGATACTATTGGCCTTCAAAGGTTTCAGACATTGAGAAAACCATATAGAAATGCCCGAGCTGCTAGTTACATGGAAATAAATCACATGTCCCAAAAACAAGGTATCAATCCATTAATGTATTCATACCTTTTGATATTTGGGGTATTGACATTCTATGACAAATCCCGAAATTAGTGGGGGGTGTTCAACTCCAAATTGTTGCTATGGAATATTTCACCAAATCGGTCGAAGCTAAGCTAATGGCATAATTTCATCTCCAAAAGTCCAATCTTTTGTATGGAGGAACATAGTATGCAGATTTAGCATTCCTCGAGCTATTATATCGGACAATGGATGACAATTTATTGGTGACCCGTTCAAAACCTTCTGCAAAAATCTGAATATTGAGCAGAGGTTAACCTTTGTAGCTCATCCCCATGCTAATGGACTAGGTAAGGTTACGAATAGAACTATTCCGGAAGGACTCAAGAAAAGGCTCGCTGAGCTCAAGAAAAAAGGCAGCAAACCTACTTGGCTAGATGAAATTCCAAGCATTTTATGGGCGGACAGAACCACACATAGAAAGGCTATCGGAGAAACCCCATTTAGCCTATGCTTTGGTGCAGAGGTAATAATGCTAGTTGAGGTCGGGATGAAGTCCCTAAGGTCGACCGAATATGATTCAGTTTGAAATGAGATGGAGAGAAGGGCAAACCTCGAGTTCCTCGAAGAAGTCAAAAGCAAAGCAATTGAGGCTGATAGAATGTATAAAAGGGAAGTTACAAATTTTTTCAACAAAAGTATGAAGGAAAAACATGTCACAGTTGGAGAAATGGTCCTCAAAAGGTCAGATGTCAGGAAACAGGAACAACCAACCAAGCTATAGGAAAGCTGGGAAGGACCTTATATAGTCCAAGAGGTTCACAAAGGAGGGAGCTATAAGCTCGCTGATCTTGAAAGAAGACAACTCCTAAGACCTTGGAACATTTTCCATCTAAAGAAATTCTACCCCTGGAGCTTCTCAGACCTCACAAACTTGTGATTTCAATTTGAGGAACTATCCGTAATGACCTCACTGAATTGCAAGATGGCCTCAACAACCTCTTCAGCTTAGTTTGAATAAGGCGTAAATAAAAGATAAGTGTTTAAAGCTTATGGGGATGTTCTTTCTATCTTGATTTGTTTAGTGTTGCAAGCAGTTTAGTTCATAATGTCAATGCAAAAATAGGATACTATGAAAAAAAGAAGAACTGTTATATATACAAAAAAGAGGCCACAAATAGACCTCTAAAGTATTCAATTTAAAAGCAGAAATGCATTCGGTGCTACAAACACAAAGGAAAGAAAAACTGGGAGACCCTATGCTATTACAATGTCTTCCCAGGGTTGATGCTCTGTTGCGTCTGAATGAGATTCTCATCATCATCATCATCCTCGTCCTCTGGGATCACTATTAGGCCTGGATCGCTTGAGGCCTGCAAAATAGTCAGGAGTATGGTCAGATGGAAGTTACCTAAAGATGAAGAAATAACTCGGAAAAGGTCAAGTACCGTCTCCAAAACGAGTATGAAGGAGATGGGAAAAATACTGAGTAATAAGATCTCCACGTCTAGGCTTCATACCTTCAGGAGGGGCATAGGCAGTTGGGGTAACGTCCAAGACCTCGGTTCCCTCAACCTCGACCTCAGGAGTTGCCTCCACAAGTTCTTTCCCATTCCTAGAGGGACCTTCATTCGCTAGGCCTACCTCAACTAGGACTTTTGTTGCCGTTACATCTTCCCTCGAATGTGGCACGGGATCATCCTTGGCCTAGGTAAAAGGACCAGTAGCATCCGGTTGGTATAAAACCTCGTGGACCTCGGGGTCAACCTTTATGTCCCCATTGAGTTCTCGGAGCTTGTCAACAACCTCTAGATAAAAGGCCCAGTAGCTGAGTGTAAAGAAAACCCTCCACATAGTCTCTAAAGGTTGGAATACCTTCAAGCTTATCCAAGGACAAATCACCCTCTTCATCGCAAGGGGGTTTGAAGGTCTCCAACCGACCCTTGATCTTGAGAATGCGCAACATCTGTTGGATCCTGTGCTCGAGCAACTCTTCATTTTTTTTATCAACCTCCTTCAGGGCTAAAGACATGGCCTGATTGTTGGACCGGGCCCCATCGATTTCTTTCCTGCAATCTTGCGAGAGTTTGAGCAAGTTAGTAGCATGACCCTCGGCCTCCTCGATAGCAGCCTTGGCCTCAACAATCTCCTTAGTCAACTGAGGTGGAGAACTCCTGTTCGTTTTTCTCTTTCTCCTTGAGCCTCCCCAATTGTTCGCCGAGAAGGACATGATTCTACTACCAGAAACAAAAGAGGTCAATACTAAGAAAAAAAAATTGAAACAAGTTAAGATACCCAAAATAAGAGAAAGATTAACTACAGCGTGGAGAGAAGTAGTGAAATGAGATAGCTCCTAGTCAGTGAGTTGCGGGGACATCTCTAGGTCAATTGGAGGCACGCATTCCATAAGGAAGGATTGAGGGTGGGGAATCTAGAGGAGGGAGTCAGAGGACACCAAGGGGAGCTCGGGAACCCACTTCGAAGTCCCCTTAGCAGCATTTATGGCCAAGGCAGCATCCCCTAGCCATTTGAAGGTCTCAGTGACCTCCTCGGTCGCATAGCCTTGAAATTATGACCTCGACCTTGAGGTCATTGTCTCCTTAACCTGCCTAGAGGAGTTTGTAGGGACGTTCTTGTTCGATTGAGAGGAAGGGGAAGAGGATGAAATGTTGATCTTGATTGGCCTCTTAGAGGCTCGAAGGGCAGCGACCTCGACCTCCCTCTTTAGGGCAATCCGAGTTCTATTAGCAACGACTACCTTTTTCCCCTTGGCTTTGGGAATGGGAATTTTAGGAGCAGAAGCAGGGCAACAGGGGTAAAGGAACCACCAGCGCCCCTAGCAGAGGTCCAAGGAGCAGCAGACTTCATTAGCCAATCAATGGTTCTCATTGTTGTCAAAACAAAAGAAAAAGGGGAATTGTTAGCAATGACAACAAATCAATAATAAAAAAAAAGAGTTAATCACAAGCAATAAGGCCCCCTACTAGAAGGGGAAATCCCCATAGCTCCCCTGACCGAAGAGAGGTTGTGTTCTACTGGGCTCAATAGTCCAACAGGGCACAGGAAGGTATTAGGCCATATTGGGGAGGTACACCTAACCTTGATGCTATCAGAATTGGCCAGGTTGATCAAAAGGTCCCTATGCCTCAATTGCTCAATGGACAGGATAGGGAGCTCATTGAAGAAGGAGAAGTTCAGGTTCCAATCCGGGTAAGGCTTGAACCGGATTAGGTGGCTTGGAAGACGTGTGAAGAAGAGAAGGCTTCCATTCCCCTACTGAGGATTGGAAGGGACCAACTGGCTTATCACGAGGGTTGAATTGAAGGTAAACATTGGAGGCACCCTTGGTTGCTGAAGAGACAAATAACTTATAGAAGCTCCTAAAGAGCTCCAAAGAAGCCTTTACTCTATAAAGATGGCAGGTCGCTGTGAAAGCGATTGTCCGAATTGAATTTGGGACTAGTTGAGCTATGGGAAAAATCCCATAAGTAGGCTATGTCGAGGAATAAAGGGTGTAGGAAAGGCAGAAGAATACCTCAACTGAGGCTGGAATGCGTCCATTACATTTGCTGTAAGGGCATTCACCCTCCACAACGGCGACTATGTCACCCTTCTCTAGCCTCCTCTCCCCATTGATGTCAAAAATATCAGTGGAGTCTAAAGAAGAGGACACAGAGTATGCTTCTACCTCAAAAAGGTCATAAACCTGGCTTTTGACAGAAGGAGCTTTGACGCGAATTGGGGATGAAAAAGACCCCATTCTCCAAATCAACAGGAGAAGGGGAGGGAGCTACCTCTCCCGAATGGAAAGAATTTATGTTAGACGCAGAAGAAACTGTGGGTGACACAGTAGACATCTCGATTTGGAAGAAAAAGATGAAAATTTTCAAACGAAGAGAAAAGAAAACTCACTCGGTAAAATCCTTGAGATGAGAAGGGAAGCAATCCTGAGTTACTGGCTTGATTGAATGGGGAAAGGGAAAAGCAGGAAGTAATTTTGGAAGAAGAAGTTGTAAATATGAAGTTCTTGCAAGCTATATAAGAGCTATGCAAGGCCAACAGCACTAGTAGAAATCAAATGGCCCAAGCTCGAAATGGGCTCGAGTTTGGCCGAGTGATTGGAAACAGCCCAATATACAAAACCCATTGCTTAGCCATGGACTAAGGTAGTTTTGGGTCATTCAGAATCGTTTTGTTGGACTTTTAGGTCTTTTTTATTATATTTTAGGGTTATTTTAGTAATTTTGTTGCTTTTCTTGTTTCGGTTAGGGTTAGGCTATATTATCCTAGTTATTTTCAGATTTGGCAGTTGTTGAACTTTATTTTTTTTTCCAACTATTTTGTCGTAATACAAAAAACTAGATAGTTTATGCAAATTTCCATCTTGTCTTCTGTTTAGTCTGTTTTTTTGTGTGGTCAGTTTTTGCATCAGAGAGTTTAAGTAAATTCTAAAATTTGAGGACTTCTACTTTATATGGGATAAGGAGTCTCCTGGGTCACTAAGAGGAGCAACCTTCCAAAACTAGAACATGTCCGTTTTCCAAAACTGAAACAGTGCGACTTTCCAAATTTAAACGGGATAGTTTTCCAAAATTGGACAAGTCAGCTTTCCCAAAACAGAAGAGGCACAACTCCTCCAAAATTAAAATGTTCAAAGAGAAATGGCACGACCACTTTGGGGTCATAACTTTAAGATGGTAATTTAGGCACCACGACCTTTGAGCTCGCTAGGCCCAAAGGGGGTAATGATAGGAGAAACAGGCATGACCCAGATAGAAGCTAACCCAAATGGGCTTAGGGTCTCAACCCTCAATACCTGAAAGTCACACTTACAAAGTCAAATAAGGACAGGTGGACAACGACCTGTTGCCACCGACCTCTGAGGTCACAGACCTCCTAAATGAGCTCGAGAGAGGTCCTACCAAGACCTCAACGTTTGATCCGGTAAGGTCCAATCCGCTTCACACACCTTCCATGCTGCGACTAATTGTGCATGACTCCTAACATCTCCTATGAGCCTACTATCACTCGACACGACCTCCTAGAAGAGATGATCGAGACCCTCGACGTCTACGGGCGGGTTGCAATGTTAGTCTAGAAGTCGGTTAGTGAGCTGGCAGCTCTCTACAGAGAGGTGAATAATAAGATATCCCTACCAAGGGAAACTCCACAATTCTAGGAGCAATTGGCGGCATTTGATATGATCTCACGATTATCCCAAATGCCTACTATCACGTAATAGAAGAGTCCTAATCAAAGAGGTAATTGATTTGATCTCAATATATAATCAAATGATAATCAATCTATGGAAGAAAAGCAAGGTCTTTTTGAGAATTAATTATACTAGATTACTCTCAGAATACTGACTTAGGCATCAGAGCTCTTTCCCGAGCAACAGCCCATTCTAGTGACTAGTTTACTTTCTTCTCAGGTTGTTGCGCTTGCAGTCATTGTAGTTCTGGGTGACTCGAAGTTTTCTTTGGAGCTCCATCAAGCATAATATCTCTTAATAAATAATTAAGGACATAGGAAGATGATAAATAAATAAAACACTTTATTTATTAATAAGATAATTACATGCTTTAGGGCATACTAATATAACAGAGAGCAGATTGGGCTATCTCTCAATCTTCTTCTGCACAATTGTAAAGTTTGCTCTTTAGGACATTTCTATCTTGACCTGTTAGCTCCAACTCTTTCCTTATTTTTCAGCCCGATTTGACGGGCAGTGGGTGCTATAGGATATGTTTTAATCTCTTCTTCTTTGATAGAAGAAAACATACTCTCATTGGTAAATTGTTCTTCTTTCTTCTTCTACTTGTTACCATGTGCATTAATTCTTTACAAAAATTCATTTTTGCTGCAACATCTTTGTGATTATTCGTGCTTCAGTTGGTTTTCTCTTCATGATTATTGGCATTCAAAGCATTGGAGTGAATTGAGAATTATGGGAGAGTGTGATGCACTTCCTGAGGAATTTTCCATATTTGCCCTTTTTTCTTCTAATTCTTTTCTTCCAACATCAACAAAGCAAGTGAGTTTCTCACTTTCCTTTCCTTCCGTGATTTTCAGCAAGTTTTCTGTAATTGTTCTGTTCTTTAATATCTCTTTACACGATCACGTCCTCTCGTCCCCCTTAATTGTGAGACTTTTTGAAGAGTATTGACTCGTCTCAGTCTCATTTCTTCACCAAATTCGTACTTTCTTGACCAGAAGGAGAAGCAATCCTTCTGCCATTTTAGTCCTCACAAACTTTTCATCATGTTTACTTTATTTATTTTTTTTGCTCTACTTTCTTCACCCCTTTGTTTCTTAGATATATCTGTAAGTTTTCTGCTTTTCCTTGCTCTTTTTCTTATGCTTCTTAATAGAACTTCTTTCATCTTTTCCAATATAATCTTAATAGAATTTTGGTTTTTTTTTTTTCCTCTTTCTTATTTAGAATTGATCCAATTTTCTGGCACATACATACACTATAAATTTTTTGTACTTCTGAATGTTCCTACTCCTTTCCTAAAGAACCCGTTTCAACAATCTTATTAATTTCTTGCAGAGGATTTTCACTTTAATTGATAAATCTTCAACAATAGCTGGATCTTGAAAAGTGCATTTTGATGGCTCCACTTGAAGAACTCCTGAATTGAACAAATGCCTGAAGATTTCTACTGCCAGGAGCTGTGGGTAGAAGAAGAAGAAATCATCTCAGTTTCTTAGGACTAACAAATCTGAGAAAAGAAACATGGCTTGATAAAATCTTGTATATTTTATAATTTTTCATGTCATGTTAGCAGATAACTTTTTTCTCCCTTTTTTTTTTTTGAAAACTTTTGAATTTGATCCATTATGTTATTTCTTGTTTGCTTTTAGTTGTACGGAAGATTAGTAAAAAAATCAGCGAGATATGCATGTCATGCTTGCATTTCTATGCTTCGTTCTGCATCAAATATGGCATGAAGGCATTCTTAAGACTTCCAAGGTGGCTAAGTACAGCAATATGATCACCCTTTCTCTTCTGTTCTTTTTCAAAGTCAGTTAGTTATGCATTAGAACAACAGATAACCCATATTCTATTCTAGCTGGAACATATCACCTGCCCTGTTAACCACATCTTCAGCCTGGCAAATGAATAAATATGGAATCATTTCTTGAAACTCAGCAGGCAGCAGCTCTTCACCACTTCCAGCAAATGGATTTGGATTTGCTCCTTACCTTTTGTTCAACACAAGTAGAGATCATGCACGCCAAAGTCTAAAACTCTGTTCACTTGACTTATGCATTGAAGCACAGAGTTTTCCTTCTTCTCAAAACTCAGGAACATGAATTCTTGAGACCAAATCTCACTTGACGACATTCAACATTCATGGCAAGGTGGATTTCCAAAGAACACCTCCTGCTCGGGTTCACCAAGGCTAAAACCATTGGTAGTTATTAAAGAAATGCAATGGGGGTTGGGTGCAAGTAGCGGGGACAGACGGGCGGGTTGGGGTTGGGGTTGGGGTCGGGGTCGGGGTCGGGGTCGGGGTCGGGG
>JAOXNR010031145.1:0-22696 GCA_028571225.1 Parsonsia alboflavescens | reverse complement strand
TATGATTTAAACTTCCGGTGATCCGTACCTTACTATGCTGAACGTCCCAACACACAGATCACCTATTTAAATCAATTAAGACCTTATTGCATGTTATGCTGGTATGTATAAAATTACTTATTAAGATTATAGTCTTTTACACTTTTTCTCAGAAGATGATAGTCTTTTTGGGCATAAATCCCAACAATAACATCATGTTTTAACTAACTCAAATTACAGAGCATTCTCCAAAGTGCATGGGAGCAGACCAAGGCATCTCAAACGGAGCCGGGGACATACGAGTTCGATGCCTTAGTCACTGATTGGGTCGAGGGAGACTCGGACCAGGGAGAGGTAGCATGGTAGGAGGTAGATGAGGTATTTCACTTCATTTTTTGCAAAACTCTTGGTTTAAATTATGATTCATTTAATAGTAATTGATTTAATATTTTTTTGTGTATATAAGTATTGATGCCTTGTTGTCTACACCGCACTGAGTGTTACTCCAAATCTCACTAGAGAGGTCTCGGATCACATTATATGATCCAAAACCATCGACCGTGGCGAAGGGCTCCCGATTGGACTTGATGGCACCGATCTGTTTGATGTTGCCACGATTACTGCTGCAGGCCATCTTTTATGAGAGGACGGGATGGCCCTATCCACATAGGTTCATTGGTGGTTTTGTTGACCCTCCTAACGCATCACAGCACTCCATCATTGTTTAGCCAGACAGCACTAGTTGCAGAGCTTACAGCTGCTATTATATAACACAGCTGATGAGGGGGCATGTTAAGGAGATGCCCCTCTTGTCTTCTACAGAGCCTATAGCGCAGAGCATTCGGGATGAGATGGCATGGATCATGCCACTGGGGAGCAATTTGTTGACGACTTCCAAGTTTCTTTTTTTTTTTTTTGTTTTATTGTAAATTATTTCCAAAAGCAGTTGTAGTTTTTTTTTTTTTTGTAATTAATACACTAATAATAAATGTATATTATATCAATATTATAACTACAATATGTGTATAACTATACCCTTTTTGCATTTTGGTCCCTACAGTATTTTTTTTGCCAAATTAGGCCTATACCCTTTTTTTGCATTTTGATCCCCAAAGTTTTTTTTTTTTTTGCCAAATTAGGCCTCAAACTATATCCTTTTTTCACATTTTGGTAACTATAGTACTTAGAGACCAAATTAGGCCTCAAACTATACCCTTTTTTTGAATTTTGGTCCCTAAAGTGCTTAGGACGAAATTAGGCCTCAAATTTATCTTTTTTTTTTTGCATTTTGGTCCCTAAAGTACTTAGGGACCAAATTAAGCCTCAAACTATACCTTTTTTTCATTTTAGTCCCTAAAGTATTGGGTAAATATATATATCAATATGTATACAAGGTAGAGACGATTGTGGCCTTGATTCAATGACAAAAATGCAATTTAAATTAAATGAAAAATTTACGTTTTTTAGAATAATAACATCATGTACATATCATGGACCGTGTCAACATTGATATTGTCAGGATAAAAATCCACACCCTCCATAGAGAAATTGACATGAACGTTAATAAAATTTGTCCCGAAATATTGTTGTGTGGAATTTGGATCAGACATATTCACTTCATCATTTAAGTCAGCCACTGTTGGATCATTTTTTTCGAGACGTCGATCATTTTCTTCGGGATGTTGGGCTTCCATTTTGTGAGCATTTGGACAAGTGGTACGATTATGTCCTTTTCTCTTGCATACGGAGCACGTTTTCCTTCGACGGTATTGTTCGTTCCAAGAGATAAAGCAAGCCTCTTGTGGTCTTCCAATAGACCTTCTACCAGTAAGAGGATTGACGACCACATGATTCATATCGGCAATTGAATTCAAAGACGAACAGAAGGGCACCGGCTGTATCGAATGTGCATATCCTATCCTCAACTTTTTCGTGTCAAATGAATGACCACGACACAGAGTGTAATAATGAGTCCCAATTTCCTTATAAAAAAAATTAAAGTAAATGAGTTGTGGAAATATCTAAATACATGCTTATACAATATATAAAAAAAAATTAAAGAATTGGGTCTCTTTAATTTTGTCTCGAATGGACGACACTTGGTCTCCAATCTCGAATGGACTATACTTGGATCTCGAATGGAAGGGATGGGTCTCGAATGGAGGGCATAGATCTCGAATGGACCACACTTGGTCTCCAATCTCAAATGGAAAACAATTAAGTCTTGAATGGATGACATGGATCTCGAATAGAAGAATTGTGTCTCTAATGGACCACACTTAGTCTCCAATCTCGAATGGACTATCTTGGATCTCGAATGGAAGGGATGGGTCTCGAATGGAGGGTATGGATCTCAATGAACCACACTTCGAATGAACAACTCTAGGGTCTCAAATCTGGATTCTCTTGTCTCGAATCTCGAATCTCGTTTCTATAATGGACCCTTTTCTCTTGAATGGACAACTAAGGAAATAGACAAAAAATTTACCTAGCAACAACAATGGCATGTTTACAAGGTATCTCTTCCACTTCCCATCTCGGACTTCCACAGGTCTTCTGAAGGATATCCACCAGAACATTTGGTTCCTTTGATGGATTTCCCACGACATATTCCTCTCTATCCCAAATGGATGTAGTCCGTAACCTTTCAAGGTCGACTTTCACAGCTTCTTCCTCAATTCTTTCCACCGCTCGCTTGGTGATAATATCTGGCATTGTAGCTGCTACTTCCCTACGTTTGTTGAACCAAGCTTGACACAAACTCCTAAAACACTCATGTGCAGATGTAATGGGCAATTTCCGAGCTTTCTTAATCACGTGGTTGAAGGACTCCACGATATTGCTCGTCATTTGGTTGTAGCGATTGTTTGGACAATATGCCCGTAACCAACCCAGGCATCCTACCTCGACATCCAAGCAATGATAAACTCCAGGATGCATCTCTTTAATGTCTTCAAAATAGAGATCACATGTCTGCTTGTCATAGGCATATGATATATTTTTAAAACGAAGTGCAACCTGAGGATTTTTTCACTTTGTCTTTAAGTTTTCTTTCAGATATCGATAGCAGAAGGTAGGTGGAAGCTCGAGATATGCTGTCCTCACTGAACGCAGTATGCCTTTGTGTTGATCAGATACAATAATCAAATTATCCCGCAATCCATATGCAGTCCTGAATCTTCTCAGGAACCACTCCCATGAATCGTTGCCCTCCTCCTCGCCAAACCCAAAAGCAAGGGGAAAAGTTTGCCCATTTCCATCTGTACAGACGGCTGCATAAATTTTTCCCTCACACACACGTTTCAAGTGTGTTGCATTTATGACAATTACAGGCCCCATATACTTGAAACCCTCAATCGAAGGACCAAGTGCACAAAATGAGCTCAGAAACTACTCATCTATACGTATAGTGGTCACCATCCCCGACATTACACGCTTTAACATGTGGAGGTATGACGGTAGCTTTTTGTATGAGTTTTCTGGAGTTTCATAGGCTATGTCTTTAGCACGCTGTAAAGATCGTCAGGCTTTAATGTATTCGAACTTCGCACCATAATTCTCTCACATGTCTTGAATCATATTTTTGGGGGTGTGATTCGTATTGGAGAGTTTACAAGCATACATACGACCAATCGTTGTTGAACTTACACTCGTATTTTGGCTTTGCTGTACAGTTTAGATACAGGTGCGAGTCAACACAAACTTGTGAATAATCCTAATTTGGCATCTAGCACTACAATTTACACGGATCGTGAAAGTACAATTTTTTTTATTCTTACATTGTGCCTCAAATCTTCCCCTATCTGAACGTACCACGTGATATGGAAATCGATTATTAAGTGAATATTCACCGATTGCTGCTACCAGTTCATCCTTATTATTAAAGACTGCATCCTTTCCAATAAAACCCACCGGTGGAACAGTATCGTCTTCCAAAAAATGCACCTCTTCATAGTCATTCCAGACCATATTTGCAAAGTGAGTAGAAGGGTTCGGTATAAATTATTCAAACGAAATCACCTGCCTCATCCCATTGTGGAAGTTGTCATCGTTGTCATTGTTGTCACCATTGTCATCATCATCAACATCATTATGAGCCTCAACGCTGTGAATATATTCTTCATCGAATTCATAATTATCATCTGTGCGAATATATCCAGATGTCCCAGGTTCATCATTTGCATCAACAAATCCTGCCCTTTTATGATCATTTGGACTGGATGGACAATTACCGCCAATATCGCCACTGATGCCACCCTCGTAAACCCTCTGAATTTTGTTCACGACGACAACTTTAGGATCCCCTTCCTCCTTCAAAAACATTATGCCATATGTCTTCAATCTCTATTAATTTCATACTTCCATCACAAAATTTAGAAGCAATTGACATTTGTATGTCAAATTGTTTTAAGTCAATCTTCATCAAGTTTGTCATAGTTCTCCTCAAATCTTCATAGTTCACATCGGAGGGTACGACTAGTGCACGCACCCTTCCATCTAGAGAACCCTCGTGAACAGCAATCCTCATGTAATCCATTTCTACACTGTGCCTCAAAATCCTCTACTTGTGTCTCGAAACCCAATATTTGTGTCTCGAAATCCCCTGTATCAAAGTTCAGATGTGTGTCTCGAAATCCCCTCTCTCAAAGTTCAGATGTGTGTCTCGAAATCCTCTATCTCGAATCCCCAATGTATGTCTCCAAAGTCCCCTCTCTTGTCCCGAAAGCCTCCTCTTTTGTCTACAATTTAACTATCTCTTGTCTCGAAATCACTTATATAGGTCTCGAAAGATACCTGTCTCATGTCTCGAAAGCCTCCTCTCAGATCTCGAAATTTCATCACTTTGATGGAAATCTCTGCAATCCCACCTTCCTTCCTCCTCCCAGATAAACAACACAGAACGAACAAACCCAAGTTTCCAAACACAAAAGAAAAAAAATAACAAAGAAACAAACCAAACAATGCACCTTCGAACAGCCCCTACCTCCGTCTTCTTGATTTTAGAAGAAACAAAAATGAACAACCGAACACAATAAAAAGCTGGTTTTTTTCTTTCTCTCCTATAAAGGAATGGTTCTTTGACCAATTTTCTTAGCTATGGTTCAAAACTTCTAATCAAATGAATGATGTTAGTTGTAGTTTTTTCAATTCATTTTACAGGTAGTTGGGTTCAGTTGGGTGTGTTGAATGTTGAGGGGTAAGATAGTAAATACATATTAAATAAGAATAAATGTTATGTTTTGATTTTTTATTTTAATTAAAAGTCAAAATGGGTATAAAATGAAAAATTAATTTTAGATATGAGTAATTATGAAATGTTGTGAAAAATTAGGTAAATAAAAAATTACTGTTTTAATTGGATAAAAATAAAAATGCCTGGGAACTTTGTTTCTCTTTTGGTTTCACTTGGAAAAAAGACAAATAATATAATCGGACTAACCGTTCTTGCATGGGTCGATTCAGCAGGTGACCGGTTTGCCAATTTTATAACGGGCCAAAATACTACCGGCCTAGTTTCAGTATCATTTAAATTGGGCTTCAAGCCTGTCAAGTTCTTTGTACCCCTCTTCCTTCGACATTGAAACTGATCCTTCACTTTATGAGGCTTCTGGTTTTATCTGGTAGGCTTTTATTTGGGCCTCTAAGCTGAAAGATTTTTGTTCTCTTCTTTTTTTTTCTTAATATAATATAATTAAAATATAAATGTTTAATAGAATATTCGATTCATCAGTTACACTATGACATTAGGCTAATTGATTTCTTATGTTAATACAAAGGGAGTAACACGTGCTAAGTATCAGTACCACTATTGTCAAGCCAGAGTGGATGGTGTTATTATTAGAGTCCGAGAGGAACTCATAATGATAGTTATGATATCCAATCTTTGATTCGGATTTCTCTATTACCATAAGTGTAGAGACTTTAGATCCTTCTCTTTCTAAGTTAGAGTCCAACAATGATTCTTTCCAAATCTTCTCTTCCCAAAATATCTCTCAGGAAAATTACAGAACTCAAAGATATTATCATAGATATTTAAGATAAATATCTAGACTTAGTATATGCACCTTAATATTTATAAAATCAATACACGTGACTAAATAGGGACAGAGGGAATAGCAAAATTTTGTTACTGTGTTTTAGGAGTTCCATTTTATGTAATTATTACTACCTTTAGTTTAAAATTGACTTAGATAAATTTTTTTTTTTTTTTAAATAGTCGACTTGATTAGCTTTTAAATGAAGATATAGATAATCAAAGTCAGACAATATTAGTTACATCATGCATTTAGTGCTCAAATTAAGTTGGTTGATTAAAATAGTTAATATTAATTATTCCCTTCGTCACTAAATATAAGTCATTTTAATTTTTTTTTGTCATTAATCATAAACACTAAATATAAGTCATTTTAACTCACCTTTTTTTTTGTCATTAATCATAAGTCATTGTTGTTAGTTAAGATTAAGCTTAAGTATCAAACAATGCATTCCATGACATTTTTTTAAAAAAATGACATTTTAACAATGCATTCCATGACATTTTTAAGCTTAAGGATTAAATCTTTTTTTTTTTTAAATAAAAAAAGTTGATCATTAATTTTAATTGTTAAAAACTTAACAATGCATTTCATGATATTTTTATGTGTATACATACATATATATATATATATTTATATATATATAGGAATTTTATTATATGTACCAAGTTATGTGCATCTGTGTACACCTTTAGTGAAACGACGTCGTTTTACTAAAGGTACACACATGTGCATATAACTTGATATACATAATAGAAAACCTGTATATATATATTTATATAAATATAATGCAATTGTAGTGTGCGGTGTTGCACAAAGTGTTGTGTGCGACAAGGACGAAAGTTATTTTATTATTATTATTTTTTTGAAAACTTTGATGAAAAACAATATCGTTTTTGGTAAGTTTTCAAAAAAAGTAAATAAATAAAAATTTGACGTTGACATGGTTGACATTGCCGAGAGACTCCTAGTTCTACTCAATCGACGAAATTATTCTCCAGGACGCATTCCGAGCACCAATCATGTTCTTGTAAGCCACAGACATGAGGATCCACTCCTAGATGGAGAGCTACTCGCCATCGACCATGGCACTAGAAACTTTCTCCATGAATTCCACCATCTCCTCATATCGCTCGGCCTGCTCAGCAAGCTTAGCCATGTTGACGTTCTCCTTG
Source organism: Parsonsia alboflavescens (assembly GCA_028571225.1). Lineage (NCBI taxonomy): Eukaryota > Viridiplantae > Streptophyta > Magnoliopsida > Gentianales > Apocynaceae > Parsonsia > Parsonsia alboflavescens. Next base: position 15,507 of record JAOXNR010031145.1, on the reverse strand, counting down.
CGTGCAAAAGCCATTGATGTTTGATTGATGAAGAAAAAACTGGTGCTGGGTTAACGGTGGGAGGGAAACAAATACAGAGTCCGGTCTTGCTCTGCTCTGGTTCACCGCGAACATGTGAAGACGTCATGGCTTCAGGATTCATCTTTTCTTTTTTTTTTTTTGAAAATTTACCAAAACCATGTTGTTTCCTGCCAAGGTTTTCAAAAAAGGAAAAAGTTTGTCTTTGTAGCACATAGCACTGTATGCGACGCCACACACTATAGCTGTATCCTCTCTCTCTCTATATATATATATATAGGAAAAAATTATAATGTGCGCCTCTCGTGTGTGCGACTATATGCGGCACAGTGAAATGACATTGTTCTATATATATATTTTGAAATATATATAATAATAATAATAAAAAGAACGGGGTGGCGAAGACATGCCGCGGATCTGCTCTTGATGGCCATGGAACGGCGTGACAAAGGCAAAGCTTGTTGATGGTATAGGACACGGCAGCCGTTGGGGGTGCTCTGGTTTTTGCGGGAAAAAAAAAAAATTGCAGATCTGGAGATCGATGGCGGTGCAAACCAAATCGATGTTGGGGAAGACCATCGGTGGAGAGAGCTGCGGCGAGAGGGTGCTTTAGTGGCTGTCCTGGTGGCAACTATGGTGCTGGGGGTGCATGTCGGTGTCTGTTTCGATGGCTGCTCGGTGGGGAGCTCTCTGCTCTGATCGGTAGTTCTGCTCATTCTGAATTTTCCTTGTTTTTTTTTTTCAAAATGACGTTGTTTCATAGGCAAGTTTTCAAAAAAAAAAAAAAAAAAAAAAATCTAAAGGATGTCGTTTCAGCTGCCACATACAGGCACACACACCATCACTCTTTATATATATATATATATAAATACACGTGACTTTGCTAGAATGTGCCGCACACGAGAGGAAACGCGACTTCCCGTTATCTCTTTTGTTAGTGGTTGCGAATCCTATACTCTCTTTGCTCTGCAGACATACTACCATCAGAAGTAAACACATGAAGGAAGATACCATTCGAACAGAAGTATATGATGAAGTGAGTCCCTGCAGATTACATTCAATAAATTTTGCAGCAGAAAAATTGATTTTCAGATTTTACTGGATTCTCAATAGTTTCAGATTTCGGTGATGAAATCTCAGATCATATATGCAGTCTCAAATCAGCTTTAATGATGAAATCTTAGATTCTGAAGTGATGAAATCTATCTAACTTGAATAATCCAGTCTTTTCCTGGCTGGAGATCGGATCCACCTTGGAAAGTTAAGTTTTTGCTTTGCCTAGGCTCGGATCCGGAATTGAAAAAATAGTTTTCCTATAATTTTTTGATGGGTTGGGTAGAAGTCGAGTTTTCTACAGTGTTGTGACGTTGCATGCTCCAGCAAAATCATATATATATATATATATATATATATATATATATATATATAAAAAGTGCTTTTAGACTCTTATTTTTAAGTTAAATTATAATTTGAGTCCAAATATTTTTTTTAACTATTATGGTTCCTTATCATATTATGATTAATCATTTTGACACAAACTGTCATTATTTGATAAGTCACAGTGCGAAACTGGTCAAGTGACCATTTTAAAAGGATAAAAATGTTAATTATAACTTTCTCACCCAAAGTACAACCACAATATTAAAAAAGAAAAGAAAAGAAAAATCTGCTTACTCTTGGATTTAGGAACAGATCGAATTAACCAAAAAAATCCAAATCTAAATTCAAATTATCTCTAAATTTGAAAGCCACACTTGACATTCTTGCCCTTAAAAATTGGTCATATGACCAATTCCGCACTGTGACTTGACAGAAAATGACAATTTATATCAAAATGGATGATACTAATATGATAAAGAATTATAATGGTTGAAAAAAAATATATTTGGGAACAAACTATAATTTGACTAAAACATGAGGTACCAAATTGACTAAAAGCCTATATATAAATAAGCGTTGATGTTTCTGTTTCTCTGATTTAATTTGTTGATGAAGTATATATACATAGTAGCACAGAGTGCCTAATATTATCCCCCAGACTTGAAGAATTAGTGCCAAAAACTGTGGCACTGCCGTGGGGACTAGCTAGCATCCTAATTAGTTAAATTTCGTGGTCATACCATTGGCTGTGAACTTAAGGAAAATGTTGTTGTAATATTTATGACTTGAGCATGATTTTTTATTTAGCAATTAATCTTAATTAAAGTTTGGCACCGCCGTGGCGACTTGCTATACAGCATCCAAATTAGTTATACGTGCACATTGCGGTCATATCATAGGAATTGTGGGTAAGGAAAATGTTGATGTAATATTTATAACTTGCGAGTGATTTTTATTTAGAAATTAACCATTAACTGTTTCTTTTTAAAAAATAAAATATAATCAAGTATCCTATGATTTAGTTTTCTTTTTTTACTGTTTTGTTTATAATTTAATCAAGTATGCAGCAAGATCGAATTGAACGCACAATCTGCATTATGCAAGTCTCACCTTCGAACCACTCGCCTGCACTCTTGGTACATTTAGCAATTAATCTTAAGTTGGAAATATATATATAAAAATAATCCATTGAGATGCTCAATATTTATAACTTCATCTGTCGTCATTAAATTTTCAAATCTTTAGATATAACCTTCAAATTAACCCTCCGAATGCACAAAAGTTGACCCTTCATCCATCATGTTCGTAAGGGCAGCAGATTTCTTGATTTTCGAAAACTCTCAATGTGGATTATTGGGGCCGAAATTTTAGACTCGTTATAGGAGAAAAGAAAACCTAATAGTACTATTTATTAGACCTTTAATATTTCTTAAAATAATTGTTAAGATTCAGAATGCATTAATATATATATACATGTTGTATAATATATTTTTGAAGTATTTTAAGTTAAGGTAACGTCATAAATCCGTCGTTGTTAAAGTTAAAGATGATTAACAATATTATTAGGAAGCGTAACTTCTAAAGGCCCAAGCATTATAAATGGTAACCTTTTCCCAATGCTATACTATATATTACAAAGTCCATTGGAGTAATAATTACAGCTCATTTCTTGACAGGAAAAGGAAAAAGAAACAAAGGGAAAGTGAAGAAAATGACTATGCCACGAGTGATCTTGATGGTGTTTGTTGCCGCAGCCCTAATCCATGTGGCTCCTGCAATTGCTAGAGAAACCTCTTGTTGAGAATTCCACATCGGGTTTGTGTAAAGGGTCTATTATAGTATATAGAGCTTTGGGCAATCCTCCCCCCTTGAGTTAGCTTTTGGGATTGAATTAAGTTTAAGCCTATATTTTAACATGATATTAGAGCCCGATTTGTTTATGTTTATGTGTGTTTGTTTGCCGATGTCGGACCCCACATTGAATTTCACCCTCCAGAAGGAGAGACCCTAGGCGTGAGGGGGAGTATTGAGAATCCCACATCGGATTTGTGTAAGGGCCTTGGGCAATCCTCCTCCCTTGGGCTAGCTTTTGGGGTTGAATTAATTCCAAACCCATATTTTAACACTACTTACTATGGTTTGTTTGTGTTTTTGTGTGTTAGTTTGCCAATGTTGGGCCCCACATTGAATTTCACCCTCCAAAGGGAGAGGCCCTAAGCGTGAGGGGGAGTGTTGAGAATCCCACATCGGGTTTGTGTAAGGGCCTTAGGCAATCCTTCTTCCTTGAGCTAGCTTTTGGGGTTGAGTTAGGTTCAAATCCATATTTTAACACTACTTACTATCACACTTACGTTCGTAAGTTAATTACCTTCATATATCTTTTGTCCGAATTCATACATGCTTTCTGAATTAGAGAGCCTCAAGTACTCTTTTTTTTTGTGGAAAATTTTATTTGAATTTTCTCAGAGTAACAATTTTTTTTTTAAAAAAAGCCTCTCATGCTATGGCTTCGAAGACCGGGGCCCCTTGATTGTCGCAGTCAACGGAGGACTATTTCAAAATAGAGAGGCTTGTGGGAGGATGTACAAATCTAGATGCACCGGACCGACGAACCAACGTGTTCCGCAACCTTGTAGGAACGGTGAAATAACTGTAGAAGTCGTTCTGGATGCAATTCCGATCAGATTGATCTCTCTCTACCAGCCTTCTCCCAGATTGCAGATCCTGCAGCTGGAAGAATCAAGATTGAATACAACCAGTACAGTATATATATATATTTTTTGGCTTCTCCTTAATTCTTGAACAAATTCTCTTTGATCTTATATTGGTTGCTAACGTTTACCTGGTTATCTTGTTGATTTTCAGGGCCTAAAAGACTGCAGTATATATGGAAATCTTTGAGCATTATCTCAAGCTTTCCAGTTGTAGCAATATATCACTGTACTCTTAGCAGTGAAATACCACGATTACAGAAATTAAATCTCCTAGTAGATGATCTTAATTTCCTTCAGGAAATTGAGTTTGTGTACTAAATAAATTGTGAGATTTCAATAATATGATTTAAAATAACGAATTTAATTTTCTCAAAACATGCATGCTATATATAAAAATAATTATACGTATGGAGTGCACTAGTTATATTCACATATACACCTGTGTACTTCTGCAAAATAATTTATAATAACTAAAGTATCCAGTTGGGAAATATATAAAACCTATTAAACATAATCCTAAATCTAGGAAAAGAAATCCCAACATACTACTAAATCACTTGAATTCTTTGTCACTAATTATAAGTAAATATTCACTATAGGAAAAGAAGGATTTTCCGATGGATGTTTTTTGGAGGTTAAAAAAACTGCCAAGAAATTAATTTTTGTGGAGGATTTTACTCACTTTCTTAGCAGACATGGAGACTGTCAGGAAAAGAAGGAGTTTTCTAGTGGTATGAATTAAATTTTCTAGCACATGAGGGGGTTGATGGAAAAATCAAGTGTTTTCTAGCATTTGTTTTTTTTTGGAAATTTCAAAAACTGTCAAAAAATTCAAAATTGATGACCAATCCCACATCGCTTCCTAAAGCTCTTGTAAATGAATTTATTTTCTATATAAAGCCATGAATATATTATTTCTTCTTAAGATCAAGTAAATGATCATTGGATTTGTCATTAATTTGACTTTATTTGATTAATTTAATCATTAATATAAATAATATTTTTTTTATATTTATTAAATAATTAAATTAAATTTTGAATATAGAAAAACTATAAATTAATTTTTTAAAAAAAGATAAGGAATTTTCTCACAATGACTTTGTTCAGAGAGGGTTTTTTTTTTTGGGTTATAAAAAATTGCCAAACTGTTAGAAAACTTTTGTGGAAGTTCCTTAAGAGAGGGATTACTATTATTAGTTTATTAGTAATTTTATTAATTTTTTATCATATTATCACTGCCTCTCTCTTTTTCTTAGTCACCGTTGTTATTACATTAGATTCATAAATAGAAGCATTCGGAAAAAAAACCTATTACATTAATTTGACAAAATAGCTAACAGTGACTTATAAATAGAGACAGATGTATTACATAACACAACTAGTAAGTTTTTTATTATATATGTATCACATTAAGTATATATGACAACACACTAATATACATAGATATTTGCATACACATATGGAGAATTGTTGTTTTTAATTCCTAAAATATTCAAGTTTGGTAATTTTGAGTTTTGTTTTTGTGAAATTTTCTTTAACTTTTTAGATCCTTGAATTTTTTTATTCTCAGTTTGTTTTTTAAAACTACAATTTTGAACCCTTTTTTCCCCCTAGAAATTCAATAATAACAAAGTCAAATTGTTTTTCATCCACCACCGCTTTGCACTAGCTTTTATCCATCATTTCTAATCAATAATCGATAAAATTATAGTTACACCCTTAGACTAAAACAATCTCACTACCTATCATATCTTATCCACAATTAATAAAAAAAAACAGTCACAATCTTAAACCAAAATCATCTACATAGAAAACATACGAAACAATATCGAGGATAGTGCAACAATAATAATATATACTAAAAAAACGTAGTTCAAACAAACCAAAATCATCCGACTTTGTCATACTTTCCAAATTCTAGCAAAAGGGCCAAAAATTATAGCTGAAAAAAATTTGAGGACCAAAAAATGTTAATAAAAAATTTTGATGACCAAAATAAAATAATGGGTTTTAGTTGAATTGGCCCCATAAGTTTGTGTAAAAAAACAGTTCGGTTCCAAAAGTTTTTTTTCAACGTTAACGATCCTCCACGTTTTTACGGGTAGTCGGAATGATCAAAATCATCAATTTTTAGATACTCACATGGCAGAGTCAATCACGTGAGGGATAGTTTCATCATTTCAAACTCGGAGAAGATTGCCGGCATGCTCAGTTTTCCGGTCTTCTTCTCCGACGTGACCTCTCTTTGCTCTGGCGACTTCCCTTGCTATTTTCTAGGGGAGCAGGGTGGAGCGGTAACCGGCGAAGACAATGGATGCTCTGACATAAAAAGGTCATTGGGCAACATTTGTACAGCCAATTTTGGATTTTCAAAAACTTAAAAGTTACTCAAATTCTATTTGAATAGCAACTGATACAGTCAACATGATCTAGTATTTGAAAAAAGTTGGATTTTTCTCCAAAAAATGCAAAATAAGCCACTGCACGTTTTCTAAAATTCAACCAAAGTTTCTCAACCTATTTTGAGGTATCAAGTCTCCTCTACAAGAATTTTTTTCCAATATTTTCTTTCTTCGTCATTCTCTAAAGTCAACTTTTCCCAAACTTTGTTTTTGTTTCTTCCATCTATGATAGAGAAATCAAATACCAGCAGAAGGTTTTTCTTTTCCTATTTTTCTTGTGGAATTTTCCAATGCCCAAAATTTAGTACACCTTCAAAATTAAGTTTTCCCTCCTTCCTTACAAGCCATTTCAAACTCTCCTGCACGTTTTTTTCTTAAATTTTTTAACTTTGTAAATTTAAATCACAGACACTCACAGACACACAAGAGGGGGCAGCCACCCTTAAGAGATCTTCATTTTCTTAAAACTTCACTCTCCAAGTTTTCAAATGGAAAATCTATTCGAATTATGATGGAATTCGATGGCAGCGCACGACTTACTTGGTAGTACCAAGTAAGTAGCAACCCATTTCATCAAGAAAATAAAGGAAGGGACTTTCAAACTACCACCCTTTTTTAATAAAATATAGGCTTTTGCTTGTTATGAACTTCTAAACTATCTTATTGGAGGCTCTTCCCACTGATCAGAGATAGCTAAATGGGCTAAATGAAGGAAATTTTTGTCGATGTCCAAGTTCAGCATCCTCCGTGGATGACGATGAGTTCTACCTCTAACTTTATCCCATCTATTATGGTATTCACGGTTTAGATTGGTTCGGTTTTGCATAATTTTCAAACCGAATCAAATGTTTCGATTTGAAAAATCTCAAACCAAAACCAAATCATTTAAGATCGGTTTGGTTTTGTTCGGTCAATTTCAAAAAAGTTACATTTATTTTATTTTTATTTTTTTTATGTTCATTAGATATGAAAATTCCACCTATTATAAAAGAAAATTCAATTTATTTTACTTTTTACTCAACAAAAATATCCAATCAAGTGTTTTTTTTTTTTTTTTGGCCTCTCTGTAATAAAAATTCTTCTTACTACTATGAAGTGGGATAACAAAGTTTAGTTTTTCATTTTTTATCAAATGCATAAGACAAGCAGTGAACTATGCATTATTACCACACAGATAATTCAAGTGATCATGTGAAAGAAAAAAATAATTATACATTTTAAGGGAAAAAATAACATCAAACTACAAGAATTCAAATATTCATTCAAAAATAGAAAAATCAAAGAGACAAAAATTACTCACTAGCATGCAATCACAACATTAATAAACTAATACAAAACATATATATAAAAAATAAATAATTTCAAATTTATATCATTCTCAAATGTTGTTTAAAGAAAAAAGAGAGGAAAGTAAGAGGAATAGAAAAAGGATAAGAAAATGAGAATAACTAGAAATTATCATATAAGTAAAATAATAAATATAATTTATATATAAATTATTGGTTTGGTGTCAGTTTGAAAGTATAAAATTAGTAACTGAACCAATTTTTCGATTTGAAAATTTTTCTGTCCAAAATCAAACCAATCCAAATCAAAAACTCTAAATTTGGTTTGGTTTAATCGATTGGATTGGTTTTAAGAAATTTTTTAACACCCCTACGTTCTATGTTGCTTTTGCTTCTAGATTTACTCCAATGATAAAGACATATCCTATTAATTTAGTTTTTGAACTTTTGCCATAAAAGCAATCCAAATAGGTTTAGAGGATTTTTAAAACATAAAGCTTCCATTTTTTAAAAGTGAAAAATAGTCCCTTTTTAATTGTAGCGTTTTGGATCCTTATTCAGATGCACCCATTATTTGTTGATCCAAAGTACCTTTTGGGCAATTTTAATAATATGATTCAACACGAGGGGGAGTTTTCAATTCTATCCAAATTGAGAACAATTATTTCCTATTTACCCAAATCCTCACAACATTTCACATGTTACTCATATCTAAAACTAAATTTTCATTCTATATCCATTTTGACTTTTTGTTTTTTTTTAAAAAAAACTTAACATTTATTCTCTTTTAACATGTATTTATTATTTGACCCCTCAGCATTCAACACACACAACTACTGAACCCAACAAGTTGTAAAAATGAATTGAAGAAACCACAACTAAAGTCATTCATTTGATCAGAAGTTTTGAACCATAGCTAATAAAACTGCTTAAAGAACCATTCCCTTGTCAGAGAGAAAGGAAGAAACCCATCTTTTCACTGTGTTTAGTGATTTTTGTTTTCCAAAATCAAGAAGACGAAGGTAGGTGGCGTTCGGAAGTACATTGTTTGGTTTGTTTCTTTGTTTTTTTTGTTTTTTATCTTTGGTGTTTGAAACCTTGGATTTGTTCGTTCAGTGTTGTTTTTTTTTTTTTTTTTTTTGGCTCCACATTCAATAGTAGTAGGAGGAAGGAAGGAAGGTGGGATTGCAAAGATTTCGATCCACATAGGGGAATTTCGTGCCTTGCTAAAGGGATTTCGAGACTTGAGAGGGGGTTTCGATCCTTGATAGGGGGATTTCGAGCCTTGAGAAGGAGGGTTTCAGTCTAGAGAAGACGGGTTTCGATCTTGCGAAGGGGGTTTTGACCCTTGAGAAGAGGGGTTTCGATCTTGAGAAAGGGGTTTTTAGTCATTGATAGAGGGATTTCAAGACTTGAGAGAGGGGTTTCGGTCCTTAAGAGTGGAATTTCAGACCTTGAAGATTGAATCATGCCTTCACTTTTTTTACACATTTTGAACCTTGAGGATATTTTGTACCTTGTGAATGGGATTTTGGACCTTGAGAGGGTGATTTCATGAATTGGGAATGGGATTTGTGCCTTGGGAGTAGGATTTCGGACCTTGAGAGAGGGGTTACGGTCCTTCAGAAGGGGATTTAGATCCTTCCCTTCCTTTATTTAATTATTTTTTTCATTATTCAGTGGTCATTTTTTTGAATAGGTTTCTTTGTGTTGTTTGCAGAAATGGAGTACATTAGAATTGTTGTTCATGAGGTTCTCTAAGTAGAAGGGTGCGTCCGGTAGTTGTATCATCCAAAGTGAACAACGAAGATTTTAGGAAAACTATAACAAACTGCATGAAGATTGATTTAAATCAGTTTGACATATAAATTTCAATTGCTTCTAAATTTTCTGATGGAAGTATTAAATTAATGGACATTGAAGACATATATGGCATCATTTATTTGAAGGGTGAAGCTGATCCTAAAGTTATGGCCGTCAACAAAATTCAAAGAACTTTTGAGGGTGACATCAGCGGTGATACTGGTGGTAATTGTCCTTCTGGTCCAAATGATCATGCAAGGGACGAATTTATTGATACCTATAAAAAAGTGAGGACATTCGGATATATTCGTACAGATGATGATAATGAATACGATGAAGAACAAATTCGCAACATTGAGGATGATGATGACAACTTCGACGATGAGATGAGACAAGTGATGCCATTTGAGTAGTTTATACTTGACCTTTCTACTCAATTTACAAACATGGTCTGGAATGACGACGAAGAGGTGCATTTTTCAAAAAAAGATGTTGTTCCACTAGTGGGTTCAATAGAAAATGATGCAGTCTTTAACAACAAGGACGAACTGGCACCAGTAGTACATCAATATTCACTTGATAATCGATTTCCATATCATGTGTTACGTTCGGATAAGGGAAGATTTAAGGTACGATGTAAGAATAAAAAAGACTATACTTTCATGATAAATGCACATTGTAGAGCTAGATGTCAGATTTGAGTTATTCACAAGTTTGTTCTGACTCACACTTGTAAATTGTACAGCAAAGCCAAAACAGGAGTGTAAGTGCAACAACAATTGGTCGTATGTATGCTGGTAAAATCGTTGGTAAGGAATCACACCCCCAAAAATGTGATTCAAGATATGCGGGAGAATTATGGTGTGAATCTCGGATACACCAAGGCTTGGTAATCTTTACAGCGTGCAAAAGATATAGCTTATGGAACTCTAGAAGACTCATACAGACAACTACAGTCATGCATAAAAATGTTGGAGAATGTAATACCGGGGACAGTGACCAGTATACATACTTGAGATGAGCAGTTTTTGTGGTCATTATGTGCACTTAGTTCTTCAATTGAGGGTTTCAAATACATGAGGCTCGTAATTATCATAAATGAAACATATTTGAAAGATGTGTATGAGGGCAAAATTTATGTAGCTGTCACTGCAGATGGAAATTTGCAAACTTTTCCTCCTACTTTTCCCCCATAGCTTATGGAACTCCAGAAGACTCATACAGGCGACTACAGTCATGCATCCACATGTTGGAGAATGTAATACCGGGGACAGTGACCAGTATACATACTTGAGATAAGCAGTTTCTATGGTCATTATGTGCACTTAGTTCTTCAATTGAGGGTTTCAAATACATGAGGCTCGTAATTATCATAAATGAAACACATTTGAAAGATGTGTATGAGGGCAAAATTTATGTAGCTGTCACTGTGGATGGAAATTTGCAAACTTTTCCCCCTACTTGTAGGCTTGGTGAAGAGGAGGACAATAATTCATGACAGTGGTTCTTGAGAAGATTCCGGACTGCATATGGATTACGGGATGATTTGATTATTGTATTTGATCGACACAAAGACATATTGCACGTAGTGGGAACAATATATCTCGAGATTCCACATGTTTTTTGCTATTAATATTTGAAGGAAAACTTAAAGACAAAGTGAAAAAATCCAAATGCCACATATGCCTATGATATGTAACTTCTATTTTGGAGACATTCAACATATGCACCCCAGAGTTCATCGTTGGTCGGATGTCGAGGTAGGACGCCTGGGTTGGTCATGTGCATATTGTCCAAACAATTGATACAATCAAATGATGAGCAATATCGTGGAGTCCTTCAATCAAGCGATCAAGAAAGCTCCGAAGTTGCTCATTACATCTGCACATGAGTTTTTTATGGATTTGTGTTAGGCTTGGTTCGACAAACGTCGAGGAGAAGCAGCTATAATGCCATATATTATCACCAAGTGTGTTGTGGAAAGAATTGAGAAAGAAGCTGTGAAGGTTGACCTGTAAAGGCTACTACTACATCCATTCAGGATAGTAAGGAATATGTCGTAGGAAATCCACCAAAAAAAAGCAAATGTTGTAGTGGATATCATCCAGAAAATCTGTGGATGTCGAAGATGGGAACTGGAAGAGATACCTTGCAATTGCTGTTGCCATTTAAAATTTTTGATCCATTTCGTGACACAAATGGTCTATTTCGTGTCATACATTGTCAATTTTGTGCCTCAATGATGACATTTTTTCCCGCACAGAGGAAATTTCAAAATAAAATTTTTTGATCCATTTCATGACATAGATGGTCAATTTCAAGACACAATGGTCAATTTTGAGACATAGATGGTCAATTTTGAAATTGACTTTTTTTTATGTTTTTTTTTTAAATTCTCTAAGCATGTAATTAAATATTTCCACAACTTATTTACCTTCATTCTTTTTTATAGGGAAAATGAGGCTCACTATTACACTCTATGTCATGGTAATTCATTTGACATGGAAATATTGAGGATGACATATGCATATTCGATACAGCCTGTGCCCTTGTATTCATCTTTAAATTTAATTGCAGGTATGAATGACGTGAATGTCAATGCTCCTATTGGTAGAAGGTCCGTTGGAAGATCATAGGGGGCCCGCTTCCTCTCTTGAAATGAACTATAGTGTCGAAGGAAATCTTGTAAAATATGCAAAAGAAAAGGACATAATCGTCTCATTTATCCAAATGCACACAACACGGAAGCCCAACCTCCCAAAGAAAATGATTCAATATTGACTGACTTAAATCATGAAATGTCCATATCTAATCCAATATACACAAAACAATCAAGAGTTTCTAGAGAGGGATACTTGGTGGGAAATGACGGGTCAGATTTTGTTAATGTTGATGTGAATGTCTTTGATAAGGGTGTGGATTTTTATGAAGGCAATATCAGTGTTGACACAGTTCATGGCATGTAGATGTTATTTTAACAAACAGTGAATTTGCCAATTATTTTAAATTGAATGCTTATCATTGAATCGTCTTCTTTGGCCGCAATTGTTTAACTTGTCCAAACACAATCCATATATCAGCCACATCCAACACCATTTGCAATAAAATCCAACAAAATAACAATTAAGATTCTAACAAACGAGTTTCAAATTTTGAAGAGAAATTTAACATGTATTCCAAAAAGATCAAATTCCTCTAAGGTTTAATTTATCTTTTTAGATTTTAATATATAAGATATATAAAAAGATAATAATTAAAAGTTACAAGTAATATTTTTTGTTAATATTTTATTAGTGTAATAAGATTAGAATATAAAGGTGTAATAGAATATTCGGATCCATCAATTACACTATGACATTAGACTAATTGATTTCATCACTAATTCTTATGTTAAGACGAAGGGAGTAACACGTGACAAGTATCAGTACCACTATCAAATGTCCATTGACTTCAATAGATATTATTATACAGCAGGCCATATCTCTCCATCCCATCCCAAAATCAGATTATTGTTTTTTGTTTCCATGTCCAGATGGGTCCAAAGCAAAGGAAAGGCCACGACCCTAAACTCCTCCAAACCCACAGCAACTAAAATTGTAAACAATAGTTTACATCAAATTAAAATTGAACAATAGTTTACATCAAATCGTGAAATAAAATTGTTATTTTACAACAAGATTCGCAATTCCAACTAAAATCCATTTAATACAAAATACAATGTGAATGAGAGCAGTAGTCTTATGAACTTATACCTTGTCTATAATTAAATGATCATATTTTGTACATATAACTCAAGGGTTGAATGTGAGATCTTTGTCTTGTGGGTCGAGAGGTAGAGAGTTTGATGCCTTGGAGACTTGTTCCACTCTTCTCCTCAATAACTTAATGTCTCATGTATTTATTCTAAAGTTAATTTACACAGATGCAAATAAAAAATAAAATAAACATTTATTTAAAAATAAATATGTTTTTAATGAATCACATTTTAAATTGAAAAAAAATTGCAATTTATTTACTCCATTCGTCATTATTTATAAGTTATCGGTTGTCATTTTATTAAAATTAAGATAATATTTTAAAATATTCCTACTTATAATTATAATCAATCTAGCAATAGTGACTGGAGAAAAGAGATAGAGACATGAGTAATATAATGAAAAATTAATAAAATACCCAGTAGAATAACAACAATAATTTATAATTAATAGCCAGAAAAGCAATAAAAATGACTCATAAATAATTTTTGAGATTCTGCTCATTCGCTAGCGACCCATATCCTATCATTTAGTATAATGAGAACATATAAATTACTGGATACTCAACTAGGTTCAAACTTGAACCAACTAAGAATCAATGCACTTATTCTTTCATTTTTTATGAGTTACAATTCAGGATCTCTTGTTAGATAATAATTAAAGGCTATAAGCAAAACTTTTAATAATATTTTCTTAATATACTAGGATTGAAATATAAATGTATAATAAAATATTCGGATCATCAATTACACTGTGGCATTAGGCTAATTGATTTCTTATATTAAGACGAAAGGAGTAGCACGTGACAAGTATCAGTACCACTACCGTCAAGCCAGAGTGGATGGTGTTGGAGTGCCCAAAAGTCCATTGACTTCAACAGAGATACCATACGGCCGGAAATATCTCTCCATCCCATTCCCATCCCAAAATGAGATTATTGTTTTTTGTTTCCACGTCCAGATGCGTCCAAAGCAAGAAAAGGCCACAACACTAAACTCATCCAAAATCACAGCAACTAAAAGACAACTATATATATCTGTGTGTTATTATTGTTTTTGGGCTTCTTCTTCTTGACTCCCACAATTTGGATGTGGGAGAACTGATTCCACAACTTGGCAACTAATAAGATAGCTTCATCTACTTATCGGGGCATTTTCATTTTACCCAAATTAAAATGGTAATTTTTTATTTACCCAATTCTTCATAACATTTCACAATTACTCATATCTAAAACTAACTTTTAATTCTATACTCATTTTGACTTTTAATTAAAATAAAAAATCAAAACATAACATTTATTCTCCTTTAACATGTATTTACTATCTTACCTCTTAACATTCAATACACCCAACTACCTGTAAAATGAATTCAAGAAACTACAACTAACATCATTCATTTGATCAGAAGTTTTGAACCATAGCTAAGAAAATTGCTCAAAGAACCATTCCCTTATAGGAGAGTAAGAAAAAAATCAGCTTTTTATTATGTTCGATTGTTCATTTTTGTTTTCCGAAATCAAGAAGACGAAGGTAGAGGGTGTTCAAAGATACATTGTGAGGTTTGTTTCTTTGTTATTTTTTTTCTTTGGTGTTTGGAAGCTTGGGTTTGTTCGTTCTGTGTTGTTTATCTTGGAGGAGGAAGGAAGGAAGGTAGGATTGCAGAGATTTCCGTCGAAGTGAGGAGATTTTGAAATCTGAGAGGAGGCTTTCGAGACACGAGACAGGTATATTTTGAGACCTATATAAGCGATTTCGAGACAAGAGATAGTTTGAATTCTAGACAAGAGAGGAGGCTTTCGGGACAAGAGAGGGGACTTTGGAAACACACATTGGCGATTCGAGACAGAGAATTTCGAGACCCGGGATTTCGAGACAGTGGATTTGGGATTTCAAGACACACATCTGAACTTCGAGATAGGGGATTTCGAGATACAAATAGAGTATTTCGAGACACACACAGTTGATTTCGAGATATAGTGTAGAAATAGATTACAAGAGGATTGCTGTTCACGAGGGTTCTCTAGATAGAAGGGTGCGTGCACTAGTCGTACCCTCCAATATGAACTATGAAGATTTGAGGAGAACTATGGCAAACTTGATGAAGATTGACATAAACCAATTTGACATACAAATGTCAATTGCTTCTAAAT
>JAOXNR010031124.1:0-22700 GCA_028571225.1 Parsonsia alboflavescens | reverse complement strand
TTGATTTAATCCTTTTAGTATTTATGTTATAAAGAGGTGTGTCAAGATTTAGAA
This sequence comes from Parsonsia alboflavescens, assembly GCA_028571225.1. Lineage (NCBI taxonomy): Eukaryota > Viridiplantae > Streptophyta > Magnoliopsida > Gentianales > Apocynaceae > Parsonsia > Parsonsia alboflavescens. The sequence continues at coordinate 22,646 of JAOXNR010031124.1, read as the reverse complement.
TATAAAGGCCATTAAACAATTGTACACTTCCATAGAAAATTTCATTTAAATAAATGGAGTAACAATTGTCCTTTTTTATAAATGAAAAACCAATCTTGTCCAAACAAGAAATAGAAATAATGTTTTTAGTAACAGAAGGCACAAAATAGAAATTATCTAATTCTAAAACAAGCCCAAAGGGCAAAGTCAAAACATAAGTTCCTACAGCTAATACAACAACCCTTGCTCCATTTCCAACTCGTAGGTTGACTTCTTCTCTTGCCAACGATCTATTCCTTTTGAGATCCTGTACATTCACACAAATGTGAGATCCAAATCTATTATCTAATTCCCATGATGTAGAAGTAGTTAAATTGACTTCTATAACAAAAATATCTGGAGTAGAAGACTCATTAGCCTTCTCATTTGCCTTTTTCTTCTTTACTTCTTCCAAGAAAAGCTTGCAATTTCTTTTCCAGTGTCCTAGCTCATGGCAATGGAAACAGTTTCCTTCCTTAGCCACCCCTCCTTTTGGCTTTAATGCAGCAGAATTGGGCTTGGACTTTAAAACAGGCTTCTTGTCATTTTTCTTGCCTTTTCACATTCCCTTGCCCTTACCCTTGAATTTCCTAACCATTAGGACATCCTTGTGTTCGGTGGACTTCTTAATATTTGACTCAGCAGCTCTTAACATGCTAAGCAACTGAGGCAGAGTTTTACCAATCTCATTCGTATTGTATTTCACAATTACTTGGTTATAACTCTCAAGCATAGATTGCAGTATAACATCAGTGGCCAACTCTTATCCTAGAGGAAAACCTAATCTCTCTAGGTTCTCACTATACCCAATCATTTTGAGGACATGAGAACCAACTGGAGAACCCTCTGCCATTCTGCATTACACTAAAGCCTTGGATACATCAAACCTCTCTTGCCAAGCTTGCTCTTGATAAAGCTATTTCAGGTGCTCTATCGTATCATAAGCATCCATTTCCTCATGTTGCTTCTGAAGCTCAAAGTTCATGGAGGCAAGCATGAGGCAACCAACATCAATAGCGACATCTTGATGCTTCTTGTGAGCATCTTTTTCAGCCCTTGTGGCTGTGGAGGGAGGTTCTTCAGGAATATGACCCTCAAGGACATACGTCTTCTTTTCTTGTTTGAGGACTATCCTCACATTTCTGTACCAATCCATGAAGTTCATACCATTTAGTTTGTCCTTGTCAAAGACCGATCACAACGATAGTGTATTATTATTTGTGTTAGGTGCCATGGTAATCTACAATAAAATATGCAAAATATAAGTATCATGAAATGATCATTTAATTTTAAAAACTTAAATGATACTCCCAATATTTTTCTTCAAATTAATAACCCTCATTATTAATTCGGAAAGTTACACATTTAACTTTCCAGTGGACCAAGATCCCTATTTCACCTTACCCTCAGGTAGCTTTGGCTAACCCTCGAGACTCAGTTATTTAGGTAAGCAACACCTTGGTAATTGCATCTCTATGCAACTCTTAGTTTAAACATGAACAACTATTGTTCTTAATGCCTCTAGATCTAATTGGGGGAACCTAGTTAAGTCTACCTAATTTAAGACCCTTAGGATATCATTTTTATCCTATCGCGTTTCACTAAGAAAAATATGGCACCTTTGCTTTGGCAAATTTTCACACTTTGATCCAAGTTTTAACGAGTTTCATTAATCGATAGGCATTAATCTTGATTTAATTTAATTTGAGGGATTTGACTAAGTTGTAAAAGATCTCACCAATTTAATATAAGTGACCACTTGAATATTCTTACTAGTTAACATGACCATATCATAATGACAGTAATAACATAAAAAGTATAAGCAAGATAAATGTGACATAGTTATTGCCCATCCTACTCAATTCGCCTAAGCCAATGAGAGAATCGAAAAAGGTCAATCTAAGGGTAAATAACAACTAGTAATAGTTGTAATGAAATTACCCTATACTATATTACAATAATATGGTAAAGAAACCTCGCATTACATACGAGGGGATTTAGATGAGAAGAGAATATACATTAGAATGATAGAGAGGCACAAAACGCAAGTCGTATCTAATAAAACTAAGGGCTATAACTGTGCACCATGCTTAAATCACAAATTTCATAAACATATCAAATATGATAAAATGCATCAACGATTATCAAATGTACTGAAATTACACAAGGAATTGACTAAAGCCCTGATCCACAACGGGGTTCTTAGGGGCGGCAGCTCTGAAGTGGCAGTCTTGTTCCAGAATGTTATTTAGAGAACTGTAGCGCCGTTAGTTTCCGCCCTTGAAAATCTGGTACATCGCCATGTCCAGAATATGACCATTCATACAATTATGTAAATTGCAAAATTTAAAAACTCAGATTCAGCATTACTAATAGACACTTTAATCATAATCACATTTTAACTAATTCTGCCAGTCGTTTTTTCACAAAAGTCGAGTCTTACTCAATAAACATACAGATAATCGAAATTAGCAAAGTTTCTATTATATCATACGGAAAATTAAACTTAACAAACCTTCTGTATGAACATACAGAAAGTTGAAATTTGCAGAACATCCACATCAACATCAGATAATGAAATTTGACAGAGATTGAAGAACATACTGAAAATCGAATTTAAAGGAATACTAAAAATTGAATTTTAACAGAAATTGAAAGCATGCTAAATTTCGAGCAGAAATCAAAAACATATTCTGAAAATTGAATTTTAACAGAATACCGATTTCATACATGCATGTCATGAAATCATAATTTCACATAGAACTCGTCTAGAGACTTTGAATCTGGTTTTGATACCAATTGAAGGGAAGCCCACAAACATACCTCCTCCAGGCATTGATCGGAGGGAGTCTAGAGAGGGTACAAACATTATCTTTTTCAATTTTTTAGATAGAAGATGAACGTCGGAATCTGTTTGTAGCCACCAGCAAAAGTCTTCGACCTTTGCCTTTACTTCGTCACACGAACGTCTGCTTCCAGTGTACGTCTCACGATCACAACAATAGGATAAACACGATTGAACTGCTAGATTCAATCGTGAATATTGTTTTTCTCGTTTTTTAGTTTCTCTAAACTTTTTGTTTTTTTCTTCTACGCAAACACTCTAACAAAAAAAAAAAAGAACTCAGCAGAAAGAGAGAGGCGTCCTATTGAAAAACCCTAGAAAACTTCGTGATAAGAAGACTTTTGGATAAACCAATCTTTTTTTCGAATTCTTATTTGAATTCAAAACTAGTGGCCTATCAAAGTGTGAAAGAGAAAAATTTGTCCAAGTTCAACGAACCTGGAAAAATACAATTTCGTCACATAATTAACTCTTAATTATATTTTGGTTAATTCCTATTCGTGAATTAGCCTAAACAACTTTAGCTCATTACGTTTAGGTCCCAAACGAGATTCCACCCATTAAGCGATGCATTCTGAATGTGTGACCCAATAGGTCCTGGTAAAATTGGCATTTAACAGAAATGATATTTAATGTCATGTACAATAAGCGATGTCTACCAACACAATATTGCTATCCAATTAACGAGAACGTCGATGACAAGACAAAACCTTTCGTGATAAAAAATAACATGTCTTAATCTCTTTGTCCAGGAAGTCATAATTGAACACGAGTCATGGAACGTTTCTTACTCGTAAAGTTCAATATCTAAATTCTCTGCCCTGAGTAGATTAACTAAACCGAATAAGATAAATATCTCATATCGACTTGTTCGAGCATGGCCATGCATTTTATGATCTCGCTCAACCAAGAATGCTAGACATCACTCTCTTGTTATGAAGAGGGACAAATCCTATCTTGATCATTCAACATTCCATAGTACAAATTAGGACATACTTAAGAGTGACGTTTGACAATATCAAAGTATGCAATCTTTCATGTAGGAATTTCTGATTGCCTCAAGTCAAAAAATGAGACATAATTAGCACAACGAAATCACTCATGACACTCATATAACAATCCATGAAGTGATTTCATGGCGGGTCAATCCAGTACACGATACTCTACGTGTACCTATATGATGATTTGATATCTCATATCTATGACGGCTATCATCAATCAACACATACTAGTCTTAGCATGTAATTGATATCCTAATCTCAATAACACTTGACTAGGGACGTTTTAAGAATAGAAATAAACTGTTTTAAGGACATTACATATTTTATTTAATGAAACACAGATAGAAAAGTAAATTATATAATGATATAAATAGTATCACGATACAAAGTTATACCAACTAACTAAAATCATGATATGTTCTTAGGGCATATCTAACAATTAAAGAGGTACATAGTGGAATACGTGGATCACACATAGGAGCAAAGACCGTCGCAAAGAAAATACTAGGGATAGGCTATTATTGGCCTTCAATGGTTTCGAACATTGAAAAGATCATACAGAAATGTACAAGCTACCAGTTGCACTGAAACAAATCAGATGTGCCGCCAACAAGGTATCAAGCTATCAATGCATCTGTATATTTTGACATCTGGGGTATTGATATATTAGAACCCTTCCAAAGGAACGAGGGGTGTTCAATTTCTAATTGTTGCTGGCAATAATTTCATTACCAAAAGTCCAATCCTTTGTTTGGAGAAGCATTGTATGTAGATTTGGTGACAATTAATTGGCGAACCATTCAAGGCTTTCTGTGAAAACTTGAATATTGAACAGAGGCTAACCTCTGTAGCTTATCCCAAGCAAATGGACTAGCTAAAGTCACAAACAAAACCATCTTGGAAGGTCTTAGGAAAAGACTTATGAAGCTCGAGAAGGAAGGTCGCAAACCTTCCTGGCTAGCCGAGACTCCAAGCATTCTATAGGCATATAGAACCTCACCTAGGAAAGCTACTGGAGAAACACCATTCAGTCTATCCTTTGGTGCAGAGGCAATAATGCCAGTCGAGGTCGGAATGAAATCCTTGAGATTAACTGAATATGATTCAATCTTAAACAAGGGGGAGAGATGGGCGGACCTCGACCACCTTGATGAAGTTAGAAACAAAGCAATAGAAGTCGATAAAAGGTACAAAAGGTAATTTACAAATTTTTCCAACAAAAAGGTGAAAGAAAAACATTTCATAGTTGGAGAAATGGTCCTCGAAAGGTCAGATGTTGGGAAACAAGGACAACTAGCCAAGCTACAAGAAAGCAGGGAGGACCTTACAAAATCCAAGAAGTCCACAAATGAGGAACCTATGAGCTAACTGATCTCGAAGGAAGACAACTCCTAGGACCTTAGAATATTTGCCATCTAATGAAATTCTATACCTAAGGCTTCTTAGAACTTCTCAGACCTCACAAATTTGCTATAGAGTTTCGAAAATTGTTTGAAAGGAGCTCGCTGAGCAGCAAGATGGCCTCTGCAACGACTTTAGTTTAATTTGAACGAGGCATGAATAAAAGATAAGTTTTTTTCCAGTGCTTATTGAGATCTTACTTCATGTTATTTGCCTTAGTTTTGAAACTAGTTCAGATTGTTATACTTAAAGTATTAAAGCAAAGACAAGATACTTGGGGAAGAAATCAAGTCGATATAAAAAAAAGAGGCCACAAACATACCTCTAAGGAGAATATTTAGCACAATGCAGAAGTATAAAGGATCAAGTATTCAAAATTGCAAAAAATACTATTCTAATACAAAAGTCCACCCTTCTTCACCATCCTTGGGAGTCTTCAACTACCTCCTCCGCTAGTGGTGAATAAGGGGCTCATCATCACCCTTATCCTCTCAAGCTTCCAGTTAACTCAACAAGGCCTTCCCTCCTGCAGTTACTTCCTGGCCGGCAATGCTTGAGGGTTCTACAAGATAACAGATAGCATCCACGAATGGGGGTCTGCCTAAAGATAGGCGAATAGCTCGAAAAAGTTAATGTGAATGGTATGAAAGGGATAATGAGTAACCAAGTCTCCATAGCTAGAAACAGTAGTACCTTTAGGCCGAAAAAATGCCACAGGAGGGATGTCAAGAATCTCCCTCCCAGCTGTCTCAACTCTAGGAATGTTGACCATGGGCTCTTTACCCTCAAATTGGCCCTCCTTAGCTTGGCCAACCTTGGCCAAGAGGTCGGTAGCAACAACCTCTGCATCAGAGGCCATCTTAAGGTCCTCCTTCTCCCAAGGTAATGGAGCTATTGCATCAGAGTGATATAACCTATCATGGACCTTGGGGCCAGTCTTCAGGTCGCCATTGAGCTCTTGCAGCATATCAATCATGTCCACATAATACCCAAAGAGTTGAGGGCAGGGGATAAGTTCCACATACTCCTAGAAGGCAGGAACCCCTTCAAATTTGGCTAAGGAACCCCTGGAGGTCCCCCAACCTAGCCTCCAGCTCCAGAATGCTCTCCCATTGATGATTACTGAGCTTGAGGAACTGCTCGTTCTTCAGGTCAGCCTCCCCTAGAGCAAAACACATAGCCCGATTCTTAGTACTGACCTTTCCAACCTCTTTCTTGCATTCCTGCAAGAGATTAAACATGTCAGTACAAGAAGTATTAGCCTTTTCGGTAGAGGCCTCAAGGTCAACTTTCTCCTTCTCTGGGTCAAGTTTGTCGTCCTGATGCTTAGAGATCAAGGAAGCGAACTCCTGATCTTTCTTGGCCTTCTCAGCCTGCCTTCCCAACCACTCACCAAAGAAGACATTGTTCTGCAACAAAGAAAAAAGAGGTCAGAAATACAGACAAATAAAAAATAGAATCAACTGCAAAAATAAATTAAGGCTTGAGAAAACTTACTGCAGTATGGAGGGAGGCTGTGAACTCGTCCAGTTCATATCTCCCGGTCAACTAGGGGCACACACTCCATAAAAAATGACTGGTAGTGTGGCCATTTTAACCAAGTGTTCGAGGACTCCATCTCCAAGTCAGGGACCCACCAAGCAGTCCCTTCAGTAGAATGGGTGCCCAGGGAGGCATTCCCTAGCCTCTTCAATGTATCCACGACCTCTTTGGTCGCACAGCCATGGAACTCCGACCTTGACCTCGAGGTCCCTGGAGCCATCCCCTTACCTAAGGAGGATAGGGGGGCTCCTTTCTTAGAAATAGCTTACTAAGAACAGGGAGAGGAAGAGGAGATAGTGATCTTTGAAGGCCTAGGAGATAGTGATTTTTGAAGGCCTCTTCGAGGCCTGCAGGGCAGCAACCTCAACACTCCTTTTTCGAGCAGTTTGGGTCCTATCAGCCACAGCGACTTGCTTCCCCTAAGGTTAGGGAATTGGAACCTTAACTAGAATGGCAGCAAGGGTGACAGTAGTAATGGCAGTTGCAGCAGCAGCAGAAGAGGAGGCACCATGGTGTCCCCCACTCCACTAGCAGGAGCTCGTAGAGGAGTAGACTTCAAAAGCCAAGAGGTGGTCCTTATTGCTGTTCAAAATAAAAGACAAATTGTTAGTACACAAAGGAATGGAAATAGATTCATTGAAGGCAAATAGAAAAATAGAGAAAGCTCCCCATAGGAACTAGGAATCCCGATAGCTCTCCTGGCAGAAAGGGAGGTCGCGATTTGCTGGACTCCCTAGTCCAGCAAGGCAAAATAAAGTGACAGGCCAGGCTGGTATACTACACCTGACCTAAACATTATCAAAGTTGGCTAAATCGATCAAGACAGCTCTGTGCCTCAATTGCTCACTTATCAGGTCAGAGAGCTGATCAAAGAAAGATTGACCCATGTTCTTGTCCGAATAAGGCTCGACCCGGATCAAATTGTTTGGAAGTCTAGCAAAAAAGAAAAGATTTTTCCAATCCCCCACAGAGGATTGGATGGGACCTACCAACTTATACCTTGGCTTAAACTATAAGTACCCGTTCTTTGGGGCCAAGGAGATGCCAACTCTAAAGAAGCTCCTAAAGAGCTTCAGGGAAACTGGAACTCGAAAAAGATGGCAGATGGCTATAGATGCAACTATTTCCCGAATGGAATTTGGGACAAGCTGGGCAGTTGGAAAGACCCAAAAATAAGCGATGTCCAGAAACAGGGGATGCAGAAAGTTCAGGAGAATACACCTTCTAAGGCTGGTGATGTAAAGGACTATGTGTCCAACATGTCGACTACAAGCATGCTCACCCTCTTCAGTAGCGACAATGTCACCTCTTCCCATCCCCTTCTCTTGGCTAATTTCAACAATATCAGCGAGACCTAAAGTAGGGTGTGGAGAAGACCTCTAACTCGAAAGGTCTATATGAATTACTCTTGACTGCGGGAACTCTTGCGGAAGTTGGGGGAAAATAAAAAACCTTGTTCTCTAAGTTAACATTGGGGTGTTCTACTTCTCCATAATGGAAAGAGGGGATGCTAAACGCAGAAGAGGAGAAAGACATCTTTCTACTCAGGAGATGAAAAATTTTTAGAAAAGCGATAAAAGGAAATGAAGAACTCAAGCGTTGAAATTGCCTTCGAGAATTAGGAAGGGAATTGTTCTGGGAGCTGGTTCACTTGCCTGACAGAGAGAAAAGAGAAAACTCGAGAGAGAAGCAGAGAGTATAGTAGAAAGCTTTGCAAGCAGAAAATTCGCAAGTCAGAAGAGTTTAGGTAAGTCCTCAAAAATCTTCAAAGGACTCCTAATTTTTATCAGATAAGGAGTCCCTTGGGTTGCTGAAAAGGATTCGGTATGCCTGGGATCTTTGTAACTGCTAAAACTGATGAGGCACGTCTCCTCCCAAAAGCTAGCTGTTACAGAGAAAACGGAGCGACCCCTAAGAGGTTGCGACTTAAGATGGTAATTTAGGCATGATGACCTTTGATCTCGCTTGGAATAAAGGGGGGTAATGATGGGAAAAAGGGGCATGACCTGGACGAGTCAACCTTAACGGGCACGACTTGGACAAAGTCAACCTAAATGGGCTTACGGCCCCAAACCTCAATACCTGAAAGTCAGACTCATGAAGTCAATGAGGAAAGGTGGACAGCTACTTGCTACTACCGACCTCCTAAATGAGCTCAGGAGAGGTCTTACTCAGCCATGACCTTTGACCCGATAAGCTCCAATTTGTCTCATACATCTTTTATGCCGTGACCAATTGTGCCCGACTCCTAACATCCCCCATGAGCCTATGATCACTTGGCGAGACGTCCCAGAAGAGATAGTAGAGACCTTCGACGTCCATGGGCAGGTCGTGAAGTTGTTCTAAAGGTCGGTTAGTGAGCTTGTAACTCTCGAACAGAGACGTGAATGACAAGATATCCAAACCGAGGGAAACTCCACGATTCTAGGAGTAATTGGCAGGATATGATATGATCTCACAATTATCCTAATTGTCTACTGTCACGTAATAGAAGAGCTCTGATCAAGGAGGTAACTTATTTCATCTTAATATATAATTAAATTATAATCAGTCTACGGACAAGGACAATGTTTTTGGAGTTAATTACACAAGATTACTCTCTCAAAATACTGACTTAGGCACCGGAGCTCTTCCCGGGGAGACTGCCCACTCCGGTGACCTACTGCCTTTCTTCTCAGGTTGTGAACACTGATGTCATTGCGGATCGAGATGACCCAGAGGCTACATCCGAGCTCCATCAATTTCATTATTTCCATTAGTGAAATAATGAAATACATTTAAATAAGCTAATTATTGAAGATCATTTCTTAATCCTATACGAGGGAACAGCCATGAGATGTTTGGCTCTGTTCACTACAAGACCAAATTCCTCGGTCATGACCAGTTCTTAAGGCAGCATTTTATTTGGGAGCTTCCAGTCAAAGCAATGCAGCAACTGTGCCACCAGAAGCCTAACCACAGTGAGAACTGCATTCCAGGGCAAGCTCTTCTCCCAGATCCAAACGGAAGAAGTTAAAAAATTTTGTCCCCGAACATCAATGTTTCTCCGTTCAAATCTCTCTGGAATGAACTTTTCAGGATCTGACCATGCCTTTGGATCTCTCCCGATAGACCATACATTGATAATGATTCACGAATTCTTTGGTATCTCGAAGCCTTCAACTGTGCAATCTTCCATGGCCTCATGAGGAACTCGGAGTTTCGCCGCGGGATGGAGTCTCATCTTTTCCTTGATAACCATATCTAAATACTTTAGGCCATCCAGTTCCGACTCCTCCACCGTCCTATCCAAGCCCACAACTTCTTCTAGCTCCTTTTGGACTGTCTCCATCACTCTTGGATGACTCAGGAGTTCGGAGATTAACCATTCCACAGTTGTTGCTGATGTGTCCTGAGCTCCAACAAGCATGTCCTGGAATTAATAATTAATCCTGAGATCAATAATTAAAGAAATTATAAGTTGATTACCAATAGAATTAATTTGCTTAATTAATTACCAGCAAAATGGATTTGACATGGGAGCGATCAATTTGAAATTCCGACAATTCTCCAGATTTCATGACGGACAACAAGGTGTCGGTAAAATCATGATTAGTTTCCCCAATATTGTTAGACTTTTTCTCGTGTTGATCAAGAATCTTCTCAAGAAATTCATCGAACACTTTACTGACGCCTTTCATTCTCCTCGTCAATCTTCGAAGATCAAGCTTTCCAGGATATGGGAAGAAATCACCCAAATTTGGAGTACATAATAGTGAAAAAGCTCATTCGCCATTGCTTTAAAGAGCCTTTGTCAATGAATTCATCTTCATAATTCCTCCCATAAAACATTAGACAAGCCATGTTGGCGTTGAAGGTTGAAATCACCTGTGACACCTACCGCAACACCATTTGTGGCCGCCTGTCTAAACGAATTCACCAATAATTTCAACTCCTCTCACCTCATTGATGAATTGTCTTGATCTGGACGGTACTGAGCGCCTCATGTGCACACAGTTTTCGCATGTTACGCCAATACGGACCATACTGAGAAAAGATTATGTCCCTTTGTTCATAAAGAATATACTTAGCAGCCTCGTTGGATGGCCTCCCTGCAAAATGAAGTCCGTGTGTCTTGAGGAACATCTCCGCAGCGTGAGGGGATGAAACGATAATAATATTTTCGACAAATCCGAAGCGAAAGCGCATAATGGGTCCATGTTTCTTAGAGAATTTATGCAAGTCGTGATGAGGATTCTTGCCCACCAAATGGAGATGCCCGATGATCGGAATTCCTCTAGGACTCGGAGGCATCTTCTTATATTGCTTGTTCTTCTTCAACAGTGCACTGAATTGGAATAAAATAACTAATGCTGCAAATGTCGTCCCAATCCAGAGAGAGTCCGCCATCGATCAGTTATATATATAAGACCTGCAGGTGATATGCTCTCCAATTAATCAAGACCCTCTGCAGTTTATGTCATTGACTTGACCATATAATTAATTTATTTACTTACCAGCGAAAGAAAATAAGCTCTCTTCTTGATGCTGCAGATGTACGCACGTAGTGCAAATCCGAAGAAAGAACATATGCATCATGGATGATAAAAGAACTGTTATCAAAATTTCAATTCTTGTATTGATGAAGAGTGAAGACCCTACGCAAGGTGGAACCAGATTGAGCCCACATGTTTTGTCACATTCATATAAATAATTAAATATTGTCCTCTACATTTTGGCTGTTTACGTGTCTTCGTTTTCATTTTGGTCACGTGTAGAATAATGTGTCGGCATGATTTTTATTTTTAAAATGGTATTCCAATCATCGATATTTCACTTATTCAAGAGGGTGCTGTCAGGATTTAAACTTGATATTTATGATCTGCGCACGCTACTTCACTCATTGGGGTGCCGGCAAAGGGACATGTTAGCATGATTAATAAGCTTTCAAGAAAATAATAATAATAATAATAATACCCATAGGCAATAATGATCATATTTTGTAAGGTAAAGTTATTTTGTCATTTAAAAGCACAATTTAATAAAATTTATCCATCATAGTCACTCGGCCAGCTGTTGAAATGTCACACAAAAAGTGTATTAAAAGATTGAAACAGAATTAATACTCCCTCTCTCATGAATTGAATATCCTTATTTCTATTTTGAATTCTTTGAAAATGAATATCTTATTTCGTAAATTATTTACAATGCTCCTTAAGAAATTAGTGTTATTATGTTTAAAAGAACTTATAAGTCAACAATTTTTTCTTAATATTTATGCAAATTAAAATGAGACATTTAATTTCGGACACAGGAAGTATTATCAAATTGTATATAATTTCTTATTTTTAAAAATAAAGATAATATAAGAAATAAAATAATTTGTAAAAGTTAAAATTTTATCTAAAACCAATGATACTTCTTTGGATTGTAATAATATTTTGCTAGTTTTTCATCCAGTCATGTCATATGTAAAACAGTGTACTCCACTTTATATTATATTAGTGCTCGCGGGCGCACATACAAGCATATCAATATGGGCTGGTTCTGTTCTAATCCACTAGGTCCAGTCAATTAAGGCATGTAGAGAGTAGGTCAGAATTTAAAAAGGCTAGATATAATAAGGTCCAACCTAAGCCGTTCAATCCCATAGATCCCAATAGATTTTTAACTATTTTAATTAATAATTTTTAATTTATCAATTTATATTTTTAGGTATAAACATACAATATACACAATACTATTATACAGGAAAATAAAGTTAAAGAAATATTAATCATAAAATTAAGTTCATATGTGTTATCATAGAACTTTGTACTTCTCAAATTCATGGGTCTCATATATATAAAATAAAATATTTTAATTAATAATTTTTAATTTATCAATTTATATTTTTAGGTGCAAATGTATAGTATACACAATACTCTTATGAAGGAAAATAAAGTTAAAGAAATATTAATAATAAAATTAAGTTCATATATATTATCATAGAACTTTGTACAATGAGAGGGTCAAAAAAGAAAACACTCGAAATTGATGTATAAATTTACCCTCTTTGATCCCATCCAAAAGAAATTAGAATTGATTTAAATAAATTGAAGTTTATTAAGTCGAAATAATGATTAGAAGAGGCTAGAAATAAATATTAATATAGAGATAGTGTGCATATAAATATATATATAGGGAAATGCTATAGATACGGAGTGCGAAGTTAAGTTTTTAACTGTTAAAGTTAACGATTTTTATTTTAAAAAAATACAAACTTCAATAATTTTTTTTATAAATATATTTTATATATTATACCCTAAAAAAAACTAAAAACTATGGGTACTGGATCAAATTTATTATTATTTTTAAATAAAAAAAAGTTAACATTTAACTTTGACTGTTAAACACTTAATATTACATTTCTTATAGTGAACACTAGTGCACTCCATACATTTTACTGTACATATAAGCAAATATTATATATATATATATATATATAAATATAAATAAATATATATATATTAAAATTGAAAAAGAGAAATACTTTAACCCAAAATATGATTATAAGAATAGTTGAATCATGGACTATAATATATTAAGTATATCATTTAATTTATATTATTCCCGTAATAAATAAATAAATATATATATATATATATATTTATTTATTTAAAGACACTAGGTCCATTTTTTCTGATGGGCAAGCCCAACCTAGTCTTTCCCTTATCCAAGTCAATCAAGCCCACGAATTCCCGATTTTAAATGGACCATTCAAATGAAAGCTCAACCCACCTCATATATAGAATGGTCCATGGACCTCCATGGGTCAAAGCCCCTAGTGACATGCCAACACATATGTGTGTGTTATAGTAGTAACAATAAAAAGAAGTTATTCATATGTTTTTTCGTGTGATGTGTTTTATGATGACTTTTAATTAAATTTTGTTTATCTGTTGAAAGGATGAGTGGTGTAGCCAGAACTCTCACCAATGGGGCCTGGGTCGTACTTCGACTAGATTACTATGTGAGCCGTTCGGAAAACTTGCATGGATTGAAATCTTTATGGGAAGGGGTGTGTCCCAATATCTTTCTCCGATGCTAAAGTAAGATATCATGAGAAAGAGAATGCAAATTGCGTTAAAGCTTAGTAAAGAGAAAGAGAGAGAATATTAGAGAAGAACCCCGTTATATTGATTATGGGTCCTTTTATAGACAATCATGTAGAGAGTCTTTTATGTTTAATCCGATGTGGAATTGATGTATAACTCTATATTGCATAAAATAAATATGTATTTAATAGAATTAGTGTATTTACATACTAAGAGCATTCCCTAAAAAATAATAAAAATAAATAATGAAAATAGATTAGTGTATTTATACAATATAAGCATTTCCTAAAAAAATAATAAAACAAATAGCGTAAAAGGAATTAGTATATTTATACACTATAAGCATTCCTCATAAAAATAAGAAATATAAACTGAATAATTTATTGATCATAATCATTAATTCAATGACAAGGGAATAAAAATATTATTACGAGGAGTTGTTTGTATGTGTACGGAGCGGGACCTATGGGATTGTGATGCCATGATTTTGCGGCTACATGGTTTGTTGTGCTCGTTGTGGCCTTTAAGCTTATGTTGACTCCTAGTGTAAATTTGGCAACTCGTGATGCGGCCTATGTGATTCAACCATGTGTGTGTATGGTAACTCATGATTTGACCATGTGTAAGTGTGGTAACTCATGATTCAACTTGTGATTCGACCACGTGTGAGTGTGGTAACTCAGTATTTGGCTATGTATGGGTGTTGTAACTCATGATTTTGGCTTGTGATTTGGCTATGTGAGTTTGGTACCTTATGTGATTGTATGTGTGGTAACTCAAGATTCAGCCTATGTGATTCGCTCACGTGTGTGGTAGCTCATAATTTAGCCACTTGTAAATGTGGTAACTCGTGATTTAGTCTGTGATTGGACCATGTGTGTGTGGTAACTTATGATTCGGTCATGTTTCGAACCTTGCGATTCAAGAGTGATAACTCATGATTCGGGCATGTTTCAGTCTTGTGATTTGATAATGGTAACTCATGATTCAATCATGTTTCGGCAATATGATTTGGGAATGGTAACTCATGATTCGACCATGTTTTTGCCTTATGATTTAGGATTATGGTAATTCATGATTCAGTCATGTTTCAGACTTGTGATTCGAGATTGGTAACTCATTATTCGGCCATGTGTGTGTTTCGAAACTCATGATTTGATCATGTCTGAAAAGTCATGTGAGTGCGGTAACTCATAATTCTTCCTGTGTAATTCTACCATATGTGTATTTCTTAATTCGGATTATGTTTCGGCCATGTGACTGAGGAAACCCATGATTTGCCCTATGAAACTGTGACGTGTTTCATGATTTTAATTATGTTTCGGCCATGTGAATGAGCTCTTTAAACCTCAGAAATCTACCTATGTTCTGGCCCTG
Source organism: Parsonsia alboflavescens (assembly GCA_028571225.1). Lineage (NCBI taxonomy): Eukaryota > Viridiplantae > Streptophyta > Magnoliopsida > Gentianales > Apocynaceae > Parsonsia > Parsonsia alboflavescens. The sequence continues at coordinate 7,386 of JAOXNR010031124.1, read as the reverse complement.
TTTGAATGTGAAATTAAAACTCAGGGCTAGGCCTATGTCTCGGCCATGTGTAATTGAGGAATTTAAACTTAGGAATCGGCCAATGTTTCGTCATTGTGTGAATGAAGTCCTTAAAACTCAAGAATTGGCCTATGTTTCAGCCTTGTGTAAATAAGGGCTAAACTCAGGAATCGGCCAATGTTTTGGCCTTGTGTATGAGGAATTTAAACTCAGGAATTGGCCTATGTTTTGGACTTGTGTGAATAAGGAATTTAAAGTCTGGAGTCGCCCAATGTTTTGTCCTTGTGTGAATGAGGAATTTAAACTCAAGACTACCCCTATGTTTCAGCATTGTGTGAATGTGGAATTTAAACTTAGGGCTTGGCCTATGTTTCTTCCTTGTGTCAGTAAGGAATTTAAACTCAAGACTAGGCCTATCTTTCGGCATTTTGTGAATGTGGAATTTAAACTCAGGGCTAGGCCTATGTTTCGACATTTTGTGAATGTGGAACTTCAACTCAGGGCTTGGCCTATCTATCAGCCTTATGCCAATAAGGAATTTAAACTCAAGCATCGGCTTATGATTCAGCCTTGAGTGAATGAGGAATTTAAACTCAGAGATAGGCCTATGTTTCGGCCTTGTGTAAATGAGGTCTTTAAAACTCAAGAATAAGGCAATGTTTCGGCTATGGGTGAAAAAGGAATTTAAACTCAGGAATCAGCCAATGTTTTAGCCTTGTTAATAAGGTCTTTAAACCTCAGGAATCGGTGCATGTTTCATCCTTTTGTGAATAAAGAATTTAGACTCAGGAATCGACCTATGTATTGGCCTTGTGTGAATGAGGAATATAAACTTAGGAATCTGCCAATGTTTGGCCTTGTGTGAATTAAGAATTTAAACTCTAGAATTGGCCAATGTTTTAGCCTTATGAATAAGGTCTTTAAGCCTCCGGAATCGGCTCATGTTCCGACCTTGTGTGAATAAAGAATTTAAACTCAGGAATCAGCCAATGTTTTAGCATTGTGTGAATTAGGTCTTTAAAACTCAAGAATCGGCATATGTTTTAGCCCTGGTGTAAATAAAGGCTAAACTTTAGAATCGGCCAATGTTTCGGTCTTGTGTATGAGGAATTTATACTCAAGAATCAGCCTATATTTTGGCCTTGTGTGAATAAGGAATTTAAACTCTGGAATTGGCCAATGTTTCGGCCTTAAGTGAATGAGGAATTTAAACTCACGACTAGGCCTATGTTTCGGCATTATGTGAATGCGGAATTTAAACTCAGGGTTTGGCGTATGTTTCGGCCTTGTGTCAATAAGGAATTTAAACTCAAGAATCGCCTTATGTTTCAGTCTAGCGTGAATGAGGAATTTAAGCTTAGGGATCGGCCTATGTTTCGGCCTTGTTTAAATGAGGTCTTTAAAACTCAAGAATCGGTCAATGTTTCGGCCTTGTGCGAAAAAGGAATTTAAACTCAGGAATCGGCCATTGTTTTGGCCTTGTCAATAAGGTTTTTAAACCTTTGGAATTGGCCCATGTTTCGGGCTTGTGCAAATAAAGAATTTAAATTTAGGAATCAACCAATGTTTTGGCTTTGTGAGAATGAAGAATTTAAACTCTGGAATCGGCCAAAGTTTCGGCTTGTCTGAATGTCTTTAAAAATCAGGAATCTGCCTATGCTTCTATTTTGTGTGAATGAGGAATTTAAACTCAGGGATCATAATATGTTTCAACCCAAGAATCGCCCAATGTTTCGGCCTTGTGTGAAACGGAATTGAAACTCAGGAATTGGCCAATGTTTTCACCTTGTGAATAAGGTCTTCAAACCTCAGGAATGGATCCATGTTTCGGCCTTGTGTGAATAAAGAATTTAAACTTAGGAATCGGCATATGTATTGGCCTTGTGTGAATGAGGAATTTAAACTCATGAATTAGAACATGTTTTAGTTGTGTGTGAATGAAGAATTTAAACTTAGGAATTAACCAATATTTTGGCCTTGTGAATAAGCTCTTTAAACCTCAGGAATCTGCCCATGTTTCGGCTTTCTGTGAATTAAGTCAATGTTTTAGCATTGTGTGAATGAGGTCTTTAAAACTTATGAATCTGCCTATGTTTTGAACTTGTGTAAATAAGGGCTAAACTCAGGAATCGGCCAGTGTTTTGGCCATGTGTATGAGGAATTTAAACTCAGGAATCGGCCGATGTTTTGGCCTTGTGTGCCTAAGGAATTTGAACTCTAGAATCCACCAATGTTTCATACTTGTGGGAATGAGGAATTTAAACTCATGACTAGGCCTATGTTTTAACATTCTGTGAATGTGGAATTTAAACTCAAGGCTTGACCTATGTTTCGACCTTACCTTAATAAGGAATTTAAACTCAGGCATCTACCTATATTTCAGCCTTGTGTGAATGAGAAATTTAAACACAGGGATGTTTTGACCTTGTGTAAATGAAGAATTTAAATTGAGGAATCGGCCAAGGTTTCGTCCTTATTTGAATGTGTTTAAAAAATAGGAATCGGCATATGCTTTAGCCTTGTGTGCATGAGGATTTAAACTCCGGAATCGACCATTGTTTCGGGCTTGTGTGAATGAGGAATTTAAACTCAGCACTAGGCCTATGTTTCACCATTGTGTGAATGAAGAATTAGACTCTGGAATCGGCCCATATTTCGGGATTGTGTGAATGAGGAATTTAAACTCAGGAATCGGCCAATGTTTTGGCCTTGTGTGAATGAGGAATTTAAACTCAGGAATCCACCAATGTTTTGGCCATGTGAAAAGGTCTTTAAAACTTAGGAATTGACCAATGTTCCGGCCTCATGTGAATATGGGCTAAACTTAGGAATCTCGATTGAATTAAGAATTTAAACTCAGGAATCGACCAATGTTTTGGCCTTGTGAATGCCTTTAAAACTCAGGAATCAGCCTATGTTTTGGGATTGTGTGAATGAGGAATTTGAACTTAGGAATCAGCTAATATTTTGGCCTTGTATGAATGAAGCATTTGAATCCCGACACCCTTCCAAACTCCCTCAAGGAATCAGCAAATAAGGCCAATGTTTCAGCCTTGTGTAAATCAGGGATTTAAACTCAAGAATTGGCCAATGTTTCGACCTTCGGTGAATAAGAAATTTAAATTCAGGAATGGGCCAATGTTTAGACCTTATGTAAATGAGGAATTTAAATTCAAGAATCAGCCAATGTTTCGACCTTGTATGAATGAAGAATTTAAACTTAGGAATCAGCCTTGTGTGAATGAGGAAATTTAAACTTAGGAATCTGCCAATGTTTTGCCTTTGTGTGAATGAAGAATTTAAATGCATGTTTCGGTCTTGTGTTAAACTCAGGTATCAACTAATGTTTCGACCTTGTATGTTGGCCAACAGGTGGAATCGACCCTTGTTTGTTTTGTGCATGGGTGTGGGTAGCAAATACTCGCTCATTAGACTTGCTTCTCTATCTTTATTTCTCTCTTTCTTCGAACTCTTCAAAACGCATATTTGTTTAAGCGAACTATGATCAATTTTATGAACTGATGAATAGGGAGATTCCAGATTACTGAATGAATTTTTAAAACTTTACGGTGTTAATTCCATTGTATATTGGAAGGTTTCTTTGAGGATCCATGGGTGCTTGGTTGTATGTGAGATTTGAGTGAAAAGAGAGATTTGGGAAAGGAACGATGGGTACCAAATAATGTAGCCAGAGCTCTAGCGATGGGGGTAGGGTCAAACTTCGATTAGATCACCTTGTGAGCCATCCAAGAAACCTACAAGGAGCAGAAGTCCCATTTGAGAGGGTGTCTCTTAATATCTTGCTCCAATGCTAAAGTCACATATTTAGAGAGAAAGTATAATGCTAAAAGATAGGAAGAGAGAGAAAGAGAAGATCCATATTATATTGATTGTGGACCCATTTGATAGAAATCATATAGAAAGTCTTTTGTGTTTACTCCAATGTGAGATTGATATATGATTCCTTATTGTATAAAATAAATATCTATTAAATAGAATTAGTGTATTTATACACTATAAGTGTTCAATAAAAAATAGTAAAACTAAATAATGAAAAAGGATTAATGTATTACACACTATAAGCATTTCCTAAAAATAATAAAACAAATACTATAAAAGGGATTAGTGTATTTATACACTATAAGCATTCCCTGTTCATAGGAGAAACGGGTACAACCCGGACAAGTCAACATAAATGGGCATCACCTGGATGGAAGTCAACCCAAATGGGCACAAAGCCCCAACTTTCAATACCTGAAAGTCAGATTCATGAAGCCAACAAGGATAGGTAGGCAGCGACCTACTACCACTGACCTCCAAGGTCATTGACTTTCTAAATGAGCTCGAGAGAGATCTTACCAAACCACGACCTCTGACCTAGTAAGCTCCAATCTATCTCATACATCTTCCATGCCATAACTAAATTGTGCATGACTCCTAACATCCCCTAAGAGCCTATGATCGCTCAACCTGACCTCACAAAGGAGATGATCGAGATCCTTGACGTCCATGGGCAAGTCACGAAATTGGTTTAGATGTCAGTTAGTGAGCTCGTAGCTCTCGACAAAGACATGAATGGCAAGATATCCCTACCAAGGGAAACTCTGGGATTCCAGGAGAAATTGGCCGGATTCGATATGATCTCATGATTATCCAAAATGCCTACTGTCACGTAATAGACGAGTTGGAATCTAAGAGGTAACTAATATCTTCTTAATATATAATTAAATGATAATCAGTTTATGAACAAAGACAATCTTTTTGAGAATTCATTACAATAGATTACTCTCGGAATACTTAGGCATCAGAGCTCTTCCCTAGGCAGCAGCCTTCTCTGGTGACTTGCTTACTTTCTTCTCAAGTTGTAGTCATTGCAGTTTAGGGGTGACCCAGAGTCCACTCATGAGCTCCATCACTTCTAGAACTGTATGTGGGAAGGAGAAACAAAAAAGCTTAGCTTTCCTCCCAACATCAAGAAATAAATAAGCATGATGACTCACTCACAACTGACATGTGCTCAGCCGCCACGTCGAGGCAGACATCCTGGCCGGACGTAATTACACATTGGCAAAATAGTGCCTAAAGGCCCTCTCCTGGTAGAAAGCAATAGTCCAGGGTCGGTTGCCCATCAAGAACAACCAAGGCCATCCGTTTTAGCCCGTCTTGGAAAGTGAGCCAATTTCCAATGGTGATAACTCCAGGCCACAGAGATACGAGAGGACACAAATATCGGTACCAATAGATCTTCTGGAATGAATGGTAGCAGCCTTTGAGGGAATCTCTAGCAGGCAAGATTATATGTTCACCAGATGCACTCTTGTACCTTCACAAAGAGATAAACAGCCACCTCGGCATCCGGCTAGACACCCTCGACCTGATTAGCCTTTGCCTTGAGAAGCAAAAAATGACCCTCAACCTGATGAGGATGGACAGATAATAGGTGGTCAACAAGAAAGGTCACGAGGGGGGAGAATTCAAATGGCGATCGATCTCAGAGAAACTAAGAACAATGGAAGGGGTTATGACCTACGAGACCAGCTCAACCAAGTTGCCATGTCCTGAGGTCAAATACAGGATGTTGGCCTTGAAAAGCAGGGGAGTTCACTGCAAACTCTTCTTGGAGAAATGATACTCCCTCGTCAAAGCCTGATCGAACGAATAGGCAATAACGCTCGAGGGGTAGCCCACAATACATTTAGGAGAGTAACTCCCCCGACTAATCAGGAAAATAATAGAGATGAAGAAATGCAAAGCAATGTGGAACTCACAAAGCCTTTGCCATTTGTCCACAGTATTTAGATAACTCGGATGCCGATAGGATTTAAAGCCATAAAATTGGAGGAAAAATATGAAGGTACAGGGGAACCTTTGCAACACATAGTTGAATATATGTCTCACATGGAGATGTTTGAGTACCCCGACCACGTTAAATGCAGAGCCTATTGGTCAACACTAACCAAGAAGGCCCAATCCTGGTTCAAAGGCATCCCAGAGGCAAGCATCTCAAGCTAGACAAAGCTGAGGGAGTTGTTCCTGAAAAATTATCATAGCAGCATGAGGTGTGAGAAAGACATCAACCACCAGTTCAACATTAAACAGAAGTTTGGAGAGAGTACGAGAAGCTACTACAGTCACTTCAACGATAAGGCAGTGGAGATCAAGTAAAAGAATGAGGCCCGTCTACATCACTGCCTTCAAGTAGGGATTGCAAGAGGGGTACGTAGCCCTCAACTTGGTGGAAGAGCTAATGAAAACCATAAAGGAGCTACAGTCACTCCTAGAGAAATTGATAAAGGCCTCGGAAATAATGGTCTAGAAGAAGACCCCTGGTTGGGCCTCAGCCACATTAAAAGACAGCAAAAGGTACCCAAAAAGCCCTTAGACCTAAGAAAAGGATAGAAAGGACCTCCACTCGAAAGGAGGGACCTTAGATAAAAGGAGAAAGACCATACCAAACCTCGTGACCATTCCCCTCAAGACCTCAGGAGTAGAAATCTTGGTCGTCATAGAAAAAAGAGGCCTCTTGAAGCAGCCAAGATCTCTCAAAAGTCCAGTGGCCAAAAGATATCCTGCCAAGTTCTACCAGTACCACAAAGACCATGCTCATCTCACACAGGATTGTTTCAACCTCAAACGTAAGATTGAGAGATTGGTAAAGGAGGGTCACCTATAAGAGTTTTTGGCAAAGAACACAGGCCCTGCTAATCCACCTCCAGCAATCTCGCACAATCAGTGACCACCACTAGGGTGAAATAAATGCCATCGAGAGAAGATCAAAATGAGCTCGAGTGGAAGTCTCAGAACCCCTTACAGTGTCTCTCCAAGTTGGAGATATACTGGTGCGCAAGATACCGGTAGACACTGGGAGTGTTGTGAATGTCTTGTACTAAAGGGCAATCGACCATATGGTGATTGACAGGAGCTCCCTGAAGAGGTTGGACACCGCTCTAACCAGCTTTAATGGCAGCACAACCTACTCATATGGGATTCTTCGAGTCCCAACTAAAGTCCACGTAAGGGACAGGAATTGGATGGTGGTTGACACCCCAGGAAGGTACAAAGCAATCCTGGGCCGAAGGGGGATCATGGACCTCAGAGCAAAAATATCTCTAGTAAGCTATAGCATGAAAATCCAAGTTGGAGGTACTTGGATCGTCCTGGAAAGGGACAGGCAGCTGAAGGGGAACTGGATCCAAATAAATGAGGAAACGAATTCGGAGTCGCAGGATTTTTAAAAAAATTTTCTCTCACATAAGGAGTTCGAGAACGATACCTGGAATGACGAATTTCGTGGAGATATTGTCCTGCTGAATGGATCTGGACGTCTTGATCTACTATGCAAAAGATCTTCTAATCTATTCCCTATCTATCTGGGTGAACAGAAAG
>JAOXNR010031103.1:0-22008 GCA_028571225.1 Parsonsia alboflavescens | reverse complement strand
GACCCCCACACCACCCCCCCCCCCCCCCCCAGCGGCCCACAACAGAAAAGAAATTTTTGAAACCTTCACAAATTCTCAGTAACTTACCCATTGTATATTGTGATTTGCACCTGTGGACCGAAAGATTGATGCTTTGGGATATATCTGGAAAAGAAAAGACTTTAAGTCTCCATAAAAATCGCCATGCCTCTCCCAAGGTTGGGAAGCATACCCTCCATATATGTACCCTTCTTTATCTTTAATAACCAAAATAGTTGGACCTTCATCATTTCTGCAGTTCAATTGAACAGTTACCAATTCCAATCCTACTCAAGAAAGAATAATAATAGCATTTCAGAAACTGGACTACTGGAACACTAGCGAACCAAGTCTACCAAAAAAACTTAAGAAAAATATTCACAAAGAAACGTGCCTGTGTTATTTAAATGGTGGAGAAAATTAATGTGATTTAAAAAGGTCTCATGCAACCAAGAGAGTCCATTTGTTTATCCGACTACTCATTCAAGCATGCCTCAAAAAAGAGGGTTATATTGCCGAAAAAGGCTTCTATAGAGCATTCTATATTTTCTTGATTTAAAAATAACTTAAACCAAAGGGGAAGAAAAATGAAAAAGTAGAAACAGATGGAGATAGGAACCCAAGAATTCCCGACATCTTCCCAACCCTCATAATCTCAGGCAAGCCATTTCATTTTCATGGCAAAAACAAAAAGAGAAAAGAAAAGAAAAGGCAAGTTTGAAACAATATCAACCTTCATATAAACTTGTCGTCATGAAAGAAAGTCGATTGTAAAGCATCACAGTTTTCTAACTCTAACGACCATTATCCTTTGTGACACGACATAACTTGCACTCTTACCTCCTGTTTTTGGCTACACTTATCCTTGGTCTCCAAAAGTCTTAATCTCAATAGAAAAAGGATAACAAATTATTTTATACGTGTCGGGGAAATTGAAAACACTCATTGGAGTTGAACAATCTACTTACGATATTTTTCCCAAGAATGTATTGAAACTTTGGCCATGAACTGCACTATTATAAAGCAGTTTCCAGTCCTCCAATTCATATTGGGCGAGTGCTCCTCCGATTATCCAAGCATATTCCTTCCTCAGCAAAACTAGACTGGAGTCAATACTGTTAAGATGCAGCCGAGGAACTTGAGACCCTATAAAAAGAGATCTGATGAGCAAGAGAACATCCAAAAGAACTTCCCTTGATGAATTAAAGTAAGGCACCATATGATTACAAGGAAATTTCAATGTCCATATCAAAGGTTGAGAAATTGCAAGAAACATTTAATAACCTATATCGGATGGAGACATCAAACTTCCGAGGAACTTCCTGGCAGATGGAAGAAGTGTACACCACCTTCTGAAATCCTCAAAAGACAGACTACTTTCATCATGTCCTTCATCATGCTTGTTAAAATTGGCAGCACCGAGAAAAACTTGAGCAAACTCATCGTGTGAGCCTGCTTCAGGTTCTGAGCAATTATGACAAAGTACACAATTCAGCATTGTACTTACAACGCTCTCAAGATCAGACCTGTTAGTTCCATTGATTAAAAGTGCAGATTAGGATCCACACCTTTGAGATTTAAATTTTGAATAACAATGTAAACACACCACATGAACATGTGACAACTAATTATGTAAAACAAATTCCGAATAATGATGTCTGAGTGGAATTTCATAGGATCTTTTGCATGATAAGGGGCTTAAACTTTTAGCAACCGAAGATTCAACAAGAAGTTTTATAGCTCACGAGTCACACTGTTTGATGTCACAGCTACCTGTAACTGTAGAAAGAATAGACTACAGAGAAACAGAATAAATCCAGGCTCTATGTTCCTTCTTCAAGATGCATATAGGCTAGAGAAGGCTGACAGTAGATATTGGATGAAATTTTGCTTCTGTATTTTGCATTAAAGAGTTTAACATTCAGGTACTTCTACTATCATCAAATAGCCAATTCATTATTTAGAATTTTAGATTAATATTTTTCACTTGTTTGAATTATTAGGAAATGAAAAGATTCAAACTTAACCAACATCCAGTATCATAAAATAGCCAATTCATTACGTAAAATTTCAGATTATTACTTTTGACTTGTTTGAATTATTAGGAAATGAAACGCTTCAAACTTAACTAACAATCCTAGAAAGGGGTTCACACTCTGTCTAACTAGTTATTAAGCAATGAAACTGGAGAAATTGCATAAAGGAGAATGACAAGATTTAATTATTCCATTATTGACCCCAGTACTGTGCAGGGAAAAAAAAGAAAAAAAATTGCATTTAATTTTGGTAAAGCTGTATATACCACCTTCCCACAATGCCATCATCAGAGCCATCTAATAATTGATAAATAAATTCTTCAATGTCATCTTTTGTTCCTTTTTCATAAGTTCCCTGCAAATTGTAAGTATATTCTTTTATCAAAACGGTTTCAATAGAGATATCTCCAGGAAGTGAGAAGATCCAGAGAGCAATATCTCTAAAAGATTAGAAAGAAAGAGAAAAACAGCTCCAATTGCCTGCCGATAATAAAATTGACAACTTCAAAATAAATTTTAAGATTATCTATCATAGGAATAGACATCCATATACCCTCCCTACCAGCATCGAATGATCCATCGAAAAAATATAACTTGTAGAACGAAAACATCTATCATATCTTGTGTTTATTACCACTTTATCAAATTGTTTACTGCTCAAGTAACATGTCCATAAGATGTATGGAGCTCTTGAGAACTAAAGCAAAAAGAACAATGTTGCTGCTGATTGTACTAGTTACCATTCCTTTTGGACACGATATTGCTGATTGTACTAGTTACCATTAACCAATAATATGATAAGATAGTAATTTTTGCTAAAAGGAAAAAATGAAGCACAATGAATCTGATAAATATGCTACTGTAAATGATCCATGGCACAGAGATAAACATGATACATGGCATAGTTAGAATCATCAATTCAATGAGTATCTATAATGAGTTTCTATATAGCACTGTATTGATGAAATCTTGACTAAATTTCCATCAAGTCAAGCAACTGCCACGGCCTTTGCCAAATGTGGCTTTGCAACATTGGATATTATAGCCACTGGATATTATTAACATAACCCTAACAAAATTAGATATTTTAACATGCATATATTCCAGAACTTCCTATAATTCCACACAAGAGTACAAGTACTAGAAAGAATTAAAAGGAGAAAAGATATTCTTTCTTGCTAATAGCTGTCCAAGAAATTGGCGGTGGGGGCATAGGATTAAGAAAGAAATAGGACAATTCAAAACTTTGATCAGAAACTTATTTTAAAACGATCAGAAACTATGCATCTCAACTTTCATGTATACCTGCTTTACAGGTGGGTCTTGGATAATATATGGCCATGCTTTAGTTAAAAGAAAAAAAAAAACTGTCATGTGAACTGAAGAATTAGCATGTCATTTCAAGGTTGGGTATTCTTAAAAGATAGGAAACTGAGGATACTCAAACTCAGAAATCCACATTCTAATAATCTAAAGGCAACCGCTACTGAAACACCCAGTCCTCAAAGCACCATTTGCTTGAAAAACGGCTCCAAAAAGCAGGGCCCAACAATACATTAATCACACCCAATCCATAGGCTAATCCTATGGACACTCTATGGCATAAAAAGTTAAGAATTTTATCATAATTAATTAATGCAAAAAGAAAGAGCAATGTCATAGCTAAAACCACAAAGAATGACTTACTTTAGCAATTACGAAGTCTTGGAAAGTGAGCTTTTGATCTCTACGTTTCTGCGTAACCAAATCGAACAATCTATCCCCGAGAGGCCCACCAATTCCAATATATGCCTGTTCAGGTTTCTTCGTAGTTGAAGATATTTTCGGTCATGATAAAATAAATAATAAGAAAAATAAAACACTACCTTGAAAACAGAGGGAATGATGAAATTAGAGTTCTGTGACTGAGCAGCAAGAAAAGTGAACAATGATCTGAGGTCTTCAAGTTCTTTCGGAGCGAACGCTCTGTAATAATCATGCAAAGGATATTACTATTTACTCACACATAAAAATTAGCACAGAGATTATCCATTGTAAGAGACTAGACAGAGACACCTGCAGGCAGAATTGAAGCGAGGATTAGAGGAAGATGATGAGGAATGAGAGTTGCCCATTCCTGGCAGCTCGATCGTGCTCAGGTTCAATTATAGTTTAGATAAAGATCTGGGGGTTGCTTAACTCGTAAAATTTGTAAATCACAGCACAGTCCATTCTCTTGTTTTCAGCTTTATATATTTAGCCCTTCCGCCTCTGGGGGGACAAGTTATAAAAGGGGAGTTTTCATTTCTAGCAAATTGAGAACAATTATTTTTTATTTATCTAAATCCTCACGATATTTCTCAAGTTAACCATATATAAAATTAACTTTTTGTTTTATACCCAAAATCTTTTCTTTAAAGAAAAAAAAAACTAACATTTATTTTCCTTTAACATATATTTACTATCTTACCCCTTAATATTTAACACACAAAACTATCAAACCCAATAAACCGCAAAAATAAATTGAAGAAACCACAACTATCATTGTTCATTTGATTAGAAGTTTCGATCCATAATTAAGAAAACTGTTCAAAGAATCATTTCCATATTGAAGAAAAATAAAAAGACCCAACTTTTCTTATGTTCGATTGTTGAATCGATCATTTTTGTTTTCCAAAATCTAGAATACGAAGTGTTGGGGGGTGCATTGTTCAGTTTGTTTTCTTTGGTGTTTGACAAGTTGTGTTTGCTCGTTTTATATAGGTTTTATAGTGCCATATTCAGTAATAGGAGGAGGAAGGAAGGAAAGATGAAATTGCAAAGATTTCGGTCCATGTGAGGGGAATTTTATGCCTTGAGTGGTGAAATCAAACCTTGAGAGGGGGATTTCGGACCTTGGGTTTGTGAAAGCCTTCGCTTCTCTTTCTTTTTTCTTTTTTCTAAACATTTCGGATCCTAAGGGATATTTCGTGTTTTGACTGATCAAAATCGGACCTTGGGTTTGTGAAAGCCTTCGCTTCTCTTTCTTTTTTTTTTTTTTTTCCTAAACATTTTGGATCCTGAGGGATATTTCGCACTTTGACTGATCAAAATCGGACCTTGGGTTTGTGAAAGCCTTTACTTCTTTTTTTTTTAAAAAAAAAACATTTCGGATCTTGGGGGATATTTTGTGTCTTGACTAATCAGAATCTGACCTTGAGAGGGGGATTTCGGACCTTGGGTTTGTGAAAGCCTTCACCTCCTTTTTTTTTTACATTTCGATCCGTGGGGGATATTTCATGCCTTAACCGATCAAAATCGGACTTTAAGAGGGTCATTTTAGACCTTGGATTGGTGAAAGAATTCACTTAATTATTTTATTTTATTTTATTTCAACATTTAAACCTTGAGGGGATATTCCGGATCTTGACTAATCCAAATCAAACCTTGGTAGGGTGATTTTGGACCATGGGCCGAAAGTCTTCCCTTCTTGTTACTTTTATATATAAATAAATAAATAAATAAATAAATAAATATATATATATATATATATCCGTACCTTTATCATTTAAAATCGATCTTTAAGAAGGATATTTTGAATCTTGCGTGGTTCACCCTTTTGGTTTTCTTTTTTTGTTTAAATATCCTGGACCTTGAAGGGGATATTTTAAGCATTGATATGGTAATTTCGATCTCCAAGAATAGTCATTTTCAACCTGCATGGTTCCTTCCCCTTCATTATTTATTTATTTTTCATTATTCATTGGAAATTTTTTTTAATAGATTTCTTTATGTTGTATGTGGAAATAGTTTACATTAAAATTGTTGCTTACAAAGTTCTATAGGTCAAAGGCTCAAAGAGTCAAAATCCTAAACCCTCTATTTTTAAAAAAATTATTTTTAAGGGTTTTTTTTTTTGAAATTGTTTTTAAGTTAATTTTTAATGGAATTTTTATTAAGTTTTTTTTTTCCTTGGAATTTTTTAAAGTTAATTTTTTATGGAATCTTTTTAAGTTAATTTTTTATGGAATCTTTTTAAGTTAATTTTTTACCCTTTATTTGTTAATATTTTCTATTGACATTTATTACATTCACATATCTCAATTCTAAAATCCACAAATCATAAATTGTTAATAAATTTAAGGAAAGGCAATATTGCTCAAAATAGGAAATGTTGATTACTTTAATTTGGATGGAAAAAATATTTTGAAGAATATATCAAAGTGGTTTATTCGGTATGAAAAAATTTTGTAAGAAATTTTGTTGGTTTACTGTGACTGAGACTGGATTAGGTTAATTTGGATTACTTTATAGCAAATAATTTCCTCTTATCAAACTCGTATATTCGATTTGCTTCCACTTTTGGCATGACTCTCAAACTTACCCGAAGCCTGATTTTCTAGCCCAAGAGCGCGGGAGGGCCAAAATTCGTGTTTTCCCAAATCTACATATGGTAAATTAGTTGTTTATATATGTTGATGTGAGAAATCTTATTGTTTTTCCTTCGTCTGGTGCATAAATTCAGATAAACTCTGTGTGAAATTTTCAGTTATTCAATCTGGACAAAACAAATTTGATTTTTATGCTTAGGAGAAATGTGGTGGGTGTAGATGTCTCAACATTTTACCGACTCCTGGTTGGTTGGGAGCCTTCTGAGGGGGAATTCCTATATATTTCGGGCTAGGATGCTGCCATCTTTTGGCACATTAGCAGAGGTATTGATCAGTTGTATTAAGGTCTAAATACAGAAAGTTCTAACTGCTTCTTTGGCTGTTGCTGCCTTTTTGAGATATCTATTAGCAGATTGCACGAATTGCTATTTACTTTTGCCTATCCCTAAATCCACATCTATCTTCTCTGAATTTTTGTGGTTTTAAATTCTATATGGTAGCTGGAGTTATTGGAATCTATATTCTCTTTCAGCTTGAGGATATTAACTTTTCTGACTTAAAAGATGATTCTTTGGATCTATTTATTGAGTATTTCAAAAGGTGATTTTCATATATGATACTGGATTTTCATGTAAAATATTTCCTGTGATTGGCTGTGGGTACATTTCTATGTTGTATATGTAATTAGTACCGTTATCTATTGTGTTCCCTTGTTTCAAAACGGCGGGCATGTCTAAACTTATCTACTCCTTTCCTGGGATTTGATTCTAAAGATCACAACTGCGACTTGGTTGATCCCAGGCCCTGTCAGAACGCAAATGATGGTATTTTTCTTAGTAAAAGAAAGTTTTTCTACAGAAATCTCCTATGTAGCTGTTTTAAATGTTGTTGTCTGGCTAACAAATGTAATCAGTGAAATGAATTTGAATTGCTTACTAATATTATGCCTGAATACTTCTTCTAAAAGGATTTTCATACTTCCTATTATATTAGATACAGTGTTGAGAATCTTTTCAGCAGCTTAGAATTATACCATAATGGCAATAAATTTCTTTGTGTTCACAATATAGAATTGTTTCGAAAACATACTCCCGCTATTCTCTTATAAAAGGGTATATACTCATTAGCAAGTGATTGGGTCACTATTTTTTGTTTTAATCTTTAAAGATCAAGTTGTGCAGATTATTACAGAAGCCTGAATGTTTTCTTCTTCTGTAGGGTTCACAGATATACCCAAATTTAGTAATAGTTGATTGATGTGGTTGGCATACTGTCTGCTTCAATGAAGGATTTTTATTATTGAAAGATTTTAAGAAATTTTCCTTTATCAAAATTCAAGATTTTTTATTTTTTGGCTTTTAGTGAAAAGGAGAAACTGCTGGAGACTGTTTTCATCCCCGATTCAACTCATTATTGATGAAAGTTTTGTTTTGCGTTTGGTGAACTCTGACAATTGATGTTAACTTGTTTGTCAAAAGCAGTCTCCTTGAAATACCTTCTAGTTTACAGGTTTTAGTAGAATGACGGATTGCAGACTCTTTTTTTACATTTGTGTGTGATAATGTTACATTTCTTACTTAGATATTCCTCAATCAGCAAAACAAAGAACACAACTTGTGTATGGTGACAATTATTTAACGAATTTTGTGATGTGTGGTTTCATTTATGTAAGCACAAGGCTTCAAGATAAACTGCTGCATGAAAATGATTGCTTGTTTTGAATTTTTTAGCCCGGATAAAACTTTACAATACATGTATGAATATAAGTTTGCCTAGTCCTTGGATTCAGTCTGATGAGCTCTAATACTTTGGTTACATAAGAAAATCACTTAGGGTTGCTTAAGAACAATTTTGTTTGAACCATTCGGTGGGAAATGCAGTTCATTAGCACTGTTTCTTACAAAAAAGAATTTATGGCAAGTTATTTTAGTCTCTGGTCACGATGAAGATTTAGAAAGCAACAATCCTCTCCTCAAGGATCAAGATGGTTGTAGCTGGGAATGGTTATTTCCTTCTAGTTTCCTCTGCTTTTATGCATTTGGATGGAGCATCACACTCTCCTCAACTTTCCTTTCTCATGTATTAGAAAAATTTGGTTTGCATGCTATCCATCTATATAGGGAGGAGTTGTTTTGTTCACAGAATCCCATCAGTAAATGAACGTTCTTATGCTGAACTGCAGCTGTGAGATTAACTTTCAGTCAATACAATAGCTGCACATTTGCTTTTTAGCATTTAGATTTACCCATTTGGGCTCAACCTTTCCTCATTGTTTCCTTACTATCTCTTTCTAAGTTACTAGACTATCGAATTGTCATTAGCTTTTTACTTACTGGTGCGGATAATCCTATCTCAAGAGAAAAGCATCCAGAAATTGAAGGAGCCTGTGCACGACCTTCAGAAACAGATGGAACTCTGCAGGATCAAAACTGGGAACAGTGTATGTGAAAATGACATAACAATCCAGTTGTCTGAATTTCTAAATAGTATAGACCATGAATGGGGATGATCTGTTTCAGTGTGCTCGGTTGTATGTAAGAATGGGTGACATTTGTTTTCCTCATGTCATGTATAGGTTTCCTTACATATTTGTACAACCCCACCCCCCCACATCACTACCTTAACCCTCCTCTTCTTTTCACCTCTGTTGTCAGATAGAATGCTCCATCAACTAGTTACTTATCAATCATTAATCAAAGTACACTGCATAATTTTTGTTTGTATTTCACCCGTTTTGGACTTTGTCATGTTTGTTCTTCCATCATCTTTTCTAGACGATGAAATCTCCGTGAGAGCATATGCATGAAGAATTTGTTATTTGACATTCATGAATTTATCCATGTCTGTAATAATAATTATGTCAAAATGATCCCAACCTGGGTTATGCTGCAATTGCAAGGAAAAAGTGAGAGGAAAGGTGAGTGTAAATGTCCCACTTCTCTTATGGTCAGGAGCTGAAGTCGAGGAGTTGCAAACTACACCCAGGCCTCTGTTCCCTGCTGCTAATGTACATATTTTGGTAATTCTGCCTAGTGCTGCTACAAACTTAATTTCATGTCATCTGCTAATCCGTTTTTTGGAATAGGCATTTGTTCTCTTCATTAAAATTGGGCTGACCGTTGCTTCTGTTGGTGTCTATGGTTCCACTAACCATTTCTCTCTTCAAGAAAGTAGAAGTCATCTGGAAAAACGGGTATATTTATTATTTATCTTGTAATTGTATCTTAGATTTTGGTGAATTCTTCTTTCTAGTGTCGCTACACCAATATCCTTGATGCTAGGCCATTGAGCACTTGAATCTTTCCTTCGGTTGAACTCATTTCGATTTCTAAGGAAAAATCTATCTGTTGTAACAATCCTGAAAAGCCCAAGTAGTTTCAGAACCCCTATTCCTTACCAAAACTTCAGGCAAAAGCACCGCTCTATCAGTTTCAGGTTTAAAGAAATTTGCTCTATTGGCTATAAAGATAACCAATGTTATCATATACAATGCAAATGCCTGTAGTTGCACGTATTCTTTACAAAAAAGAAATGATTAGAAACTTATTGGAGATGGAACCTGCAGTTTTCAGCCCAAAAAAAAGAAGGGGAAGAAAGGTCAACAACTAAAGAGACAAGACTAAACAGATTCTGTTGTACAAAGAGCAGGAAGAACAGATATAATTGAAATTAAAAACCATCACTCTGTGACATGAAGAGATATATATCTACACACACATTTATTTCCAGAGAGACGAAAGGGGGAATGTGATAACACGAGTCATTTAGTAATTGATTGATAACTAGTGCAATAATAAATTGGCAGTCGGCAATACAGATAGCGGAGAGGAACAAGTCATGTGCTGCTAATTCATAACCAAATCAAAATCATAAACCCTAGTTAATAATTATAGTCCTTTTTTTTTTATGCTTCCACAAGAGGCTGCTAAATGGTTGCTTTGCTGCCACTGATCGTTATCACTCTAATTCAATGCCATGTCTAACCATTTGTTCTCTGTATACCTCTAATTTAAATATGGTAAATGCCTTAATAGCCTAACAACATTTCCTTTGATGTAAAACCAACTAACAACCCCCATCCTTTTTCTTGTCTCGTAATATGTACCCTAGGTTATTTTAGATTTTAATTCAAATTATGCATTGATTTAGATAAAATATCTAAAAAAATCCTAATCAGATTACTTAGAAATTGAAATGAAGAATACCTTAAAGGTAAGATTGAAAGGATAGCAATAAATATTCATTAACAAATTTAAAGGGTTCAAACAACATATATTGAAAATTGGAGGGAGCATTAAAATATAAGTTGCTAGCTTTTTTTTTTTTTGGTTCCACCGTTTTTGTAATTATTAATATTTTACATCTTTCTTGTTCATGGAAAAGAGAGAAGATAGTGATTATAAATAAAAGAAACAATTAAGTTTCAAGGATTTTTCAAAGATTATATAGTTGTATTTAATATTTTCTCTGTGCAAGTTTGAATGTCTTATTTTCGAATTAGTTAAAATCTTAATAATAAATTCAAATTGTTATATTAAAAATAAATTGAATCAAAATCATTTCTTAGATTTGTGTAAGTTTAAATGAGACATTCTATTTTAGATGATATGAGTATTTTTAATTTCGCATAAAATAATTTCACTATATTCTTGCATTTCAAGTTCACAAGGATCGTTCATTGTCACGAATTCTGGATTCATTGCACGTACACCGCCACGCACATATGTCACAATCTCAACGCCGAACTCATTATTGAATGCTCAGTTCCTTTTTGCCATATTTCGGTGATATTTTACTCCATCAAATATAGCAAAATTTTATATTTGATATAACACATGTGCTCAACGTGATAGTTTCGATCTTCATTTTTTGGAACTTTTACATGGACTTAACTTTTAGACATTTCAATAGTAATGGATATAGAGATGTAGGATTCCATTCGTCACTATTTATAAGTTATTTGGACAAATCCTTTTTTTCCCACTAAATATAATCAATGTTGTTAGTTTATTAAGTATTTTAATGATTTTTTACCTTTATCTTTTTTCTTTTCCTAATATAATAAATAGCGATATTTTAAAAAAATATTTATATATTATTTTAATTTTGACAAGTAGGAAGGGAAGGAATATCTAGTTATGAGGGGAGACCATATGTTTTTTGGAAAATACATGCAATTAATCCTTTTTCTTTCTTTTTTAATCCTTTGAAGATAAAATTATCCTCACTGTGATTTGTATTTTCTGGTCTGCGCTTCTTGACTATATCAATCACAGGATTCTTCTGGGTGAAACAAAATGAAATGAGTTTGGACCTTTGAAAAGGACTTTACTTTACTAAACGAAAGCCCAAACGGGGCCCAAATTGAGATATTCAAACTTTTTAAATTACGAAAAATTCACGTTTTAAAACGCTCTCGTAGAGCAGGTTTTTATTTTACCTTGATTTTTCCTTTTGTTCCCCTTCCGGATATCCGGTTCACTCCCTATTATATTAATAAAAATGTATTCATAATTTTTAATTATTATTTTTTTAATACTTTCATTATCACTAAATATAAATTACTGACCTTCACTTTAAAAAAATTAAGATAATATTTCTTTTCCTTTAAATATCTCGATTTATATGATAATGAAACTGACCATAACATATAGAAAAAATAAAGTGAAAAGGATAATAAAAAAAAAATACTTTCAAAAAGCTAATTAACTTATTATTTTTCAAATCGGATTAAATCGTGAAACGATCATCAAATCGGTTTAAAAGAGAGTATTGATACGTTTTTCATCAAAACCGTTCTTTAAATGAAAAATCGGAATGAATTGGTCAGTTGGACTAGTGAACCAATTGATTTTTCAGAAAATTCAAATTTTTAAAGAAAAAAATTTTAAATATATTTTAATATTAAATCATTCTTCAATCAAATTATAAATTTACTCATTTAGTTATTTTAAAATAAAAAAATTTACTCAAAAAATACTTCATTATTAAATAGAAAAATTGAACATTTAAGGGCCTAATCTTTGATCAATTTTATACTTTGGTCCTTAACCCTTTTTTTTGGCTGTGTTGGTTCTCAAACAAATTATCGTTGGGCATCTTGGTCCTTCTAATCTTATTTTTTAAAAACATCAGGTCAACAACCGCCAAACCAAATTAATAGGTATAAATTCAATACTATGTCATTCAATTGGTCAAAAACAAATATTAACTAAAATCCTGTTGAGCCAAATTTCAGTTTCTGACTCAGTAAGAAATGGATTTAGTTAAGCCAGAAACATGAATTTCGCTCTGTAAAATTTCAGTTTATACTTGTTCTTGATAAATTAAATAGTGTAGTATTGAATTTGCCACTTTTAATTTGGTCAAGAAGTCGTTGACTAAACTTTTCGATGATTTTTTTAAAGAATAGGGTTCGAAGGATCAAGTTATTCAATAGTAATTTGTTCGAAAACCAACATGATCAAAAAAATAGGTTAAGGATCTAAACGTAAAACTGGAAAAATGTTAGGTTATTAAACATTCAATTACTCTTATTAAATATTAATAACCGAAAAAATATATATCTTATAATCTTCAAGCTTTACTCATATTAACATTTTCATTTTTAAATCAATATAAGATAGAACTTATGATTATTAATTAAAAAAACTATTAATATCATATCTATTAATTTAACTTGAATATTATTATATCTTATATTACTCACCAAAAAAAGTTTATCAATAAGAAATATATTTTTTATTTTTTATATAATATTACCGGTTTAATTAAGATTGAATCATTAAATCGTGAACCAATAACCTTTCCAATTCGATGTCCGATCCGATTTTTAAAACATTGAATTAACTAACAACAATGACTTATAATTAGAGACAAAAAAAACATTAGTTCAAATGATTTATATTTAGTGACATAGGTAGTATATTTTAATATTAAAATCTAAAAAGTTAAACTAAATCTTAGGGGAACTTAATTTTTTAGGAATACATAAATTTCTTTGGGTGTAATAGCTATTGACACACAATTGTATAACATTATTTATCTTTTTGTGTGCCACTCCCTGTTCCATCAGTAGAAATTTACATAGGTGTCCTTGAAGAGATCAAGTTTTCCTAGGGTATATTTTATCTTTTTAAATTTTAATATTAAAATATATTCACTCTGTCACTAAAAATAAGTCATAACTTTGATTGTCATTAATTATAATTCATTATTAATAGTTAATTAGGTCTTTTTTCTATATTACCCCTCTAATGATATACTCATTAAATAATGTTCAAATTTTTGAAAGATAATTAGAGGATATTTTACAGAGGAAAGAATGTTATCTTAATTTTTGCAAATCGATGGTTAGGAATTTATATTTAGTTATTGAATGAATACTAAAAGATAATAATTAAAAATTACAAATAAAATTTTTATTAATATAAAAGAGAGCAATACATGTATAAGAGGAGATTTGGACTCATTTCCTACCATGAAATTAAAAATGGAAAAACCAGAACGAGTAAGGGCAGAGAAGCGTGAGGGACACATGAGAAAATCTAATATCACGTGATAGATATCTTGGATCTCGGCCATC
Source organism: Parsonsia alboflavescens (assembly GCA_028571225.1). Lineage (NCBI taxonomy): Eukaryota > Viridiplantae > Streptophyta > Magnoliopsida > Gentianales > Apocynaceae > Parsonsia > Parsonsia alboflavescens. The sequence continues at coordinate 8,020 of JAOXNR010031103.1, read as the reverse complement.
TGGCAAATCTTAAAAGACATCAAATGCTGCAATTACTTAATACTCAATCAGACGAAGACTGCATTCTGCGTAGTGTATTAATTTATTTTAATTTTTAAAATAAACTATTAAATATTTAACTAAATAAAACTCTTATGATTAAAAATATAATGTCTTCACTTTTTACCTCTTTGTAATTTTTCACCAATTATAGATAATTTGAACCTTAAATTTTAATTTTATTTATGAATATGTATGTTTTGTTAGAAATTCTAAAGTTCTTTTTAGAGAAATTGAAAATTTGTTTACTAAGTTTTTTTAAAGTTATGAATAACTTTATTTCATCCTAATTTAATAGTTTTATGGAGAAATTAAAGAGTTTTTGTCTTACTTTATTTATATTTTGAATGTGGGTCTTATCTCATCTTATTTATTTGATCTATTATATTTCTATTTTTGATATAAATATATATATATATATATATATATAAAACAAATTGAAGAGTCTCTAAAAAAAATTATCATTATTATTATCTATGAATATTTTTATTTTATAGAGAAATTAAAGAACAAATATCTAGTCCTCCAAACATATTAAGGTGTGATTTAATCATATTCACATTTATTAACCCATTATACCAGCTGTAAAGAGGAAAGTAGATTTATTGAATAATTTTATAGATAAATAAGGATACGGTTAAATGAAGAGTTTTAGATAATGATAGGAAAATGAAGAATTTGATGGGAAATCCAATGGTGTAAGTGAGGTGATTCTACTTAAAATATTAATTGAAAAAAGATTTTGAGAGAATATATAATAGTTAGGGGCTTTCAAATCACTTAATGATATGATTTGGAATGTTTTGGTAGGCTGAGAGTTGTCAACTTTCTGAGAACTAACTCTATTTTGATATATTACATTAGTGGAAGACTCGCACCAAACTCAAGTATAACATATTACATTAAACGTATTAATTTATAATTATCATAAAAATATTTATAAAAAAATAGGACTTTAAAGTTATTTAAACTAAATTATTGAGAGTTTTAATATAAAAATAAAAAATTCTTAGATGGATGATTTAAAAAATGTGATCTTTATCTTTGCACAATTTCTAAAAATTGTAATTAATTTTGTTATAGAAATTTAAATTTTATTTGTAAATGTTTTTTGTTAAAAACTTGAAAGCCTTTTTTTTATAGAAATATTTAAAAGTTTGTGAATAATTTCTTTTAGTTGTGAATGTTTTGTTTTATAGTACAAAATTTAATATTTTTCTACAAAAGATTATAGATTTTTTGAATTATTTATTTATGAAATTTAATATTTTTGGTTTAACCATTAAAGTTGCCTCCCCCAACCCCTTCTTTCTTGCTTCATAGTGACTTCAATTTGTTTATAAATATTATGAATGTGGCCATTATCTAGTCTTGTTTATTTAGATATAAGCTTCATGAAAAGTTAGAAGAAATTGACCCATCTTTGAATAAGTATTCTTTTAGTTATTATTATTTACAAATATTGTTTTATAGAAAATTAGAATCATATAAAATTAATTAGTTCACAACTATAAGATTATATTAAAAAATAAAAAAAAAGAAGAAAAAAAAAGCACAAAACTTATAAAGAGACATAATTGACCAACATAAATGACTAGATTGGAAGGAAAACTCAATAATAATAATAATAATAATATAAATGTATATTTTTGGTGAATTGTCAAATCTGAGCGGGCAAAGCATTGACAAAATCAATTCTGAAATCTCATAGGAAAACGCAACCAACTTTAAAACCCAAAAAATATCTTATGCTACTACTATTATCGTTCAAAATAAAAGAAAATTATTATTTGATCTAATAATATCATAATATATACTTTAAATAAATTTTTAATTCATTAAAAATCTTAATTTTACATTTTTTTTAATATCATGATATGCTGCGTTTTAATTGCTATTTAATATTATAAAAATTGATTTTTTAAAATTAATATTACTCACACATTTTTCTTGCTTTAATTTCTTAGTAATTTTACAGATGATTTTTCAGGTAATAATACTATAATAATACATTTAAACCATTAATTCAAGTAACAAAAATTATATATATTTATATATGTATAGAAATAGGAGAAAAGAAAAAAACCTCGTCAACCTTAAAATGCACAAAAATAAATGGGGGAGGGGTATTAAATTGATTATTTTTGTGAATGAACAGAAAAAATAAAGAAATAAAAATAATAATATCACTTTTGATTTAATAAAAAGTGTGTTTTATCTTAGTAAAATTGTCACATTATTTAATGCTAATAGAACTACATATTAATCAATGTTAAGTAAATTATTAATCAAATTAAAGAAGTTATTAATAAAACTTTAAATTAAAATTTATCTTTATTTTAGAAAGTTAACATTTAATTCCAAACAAAAAAAAAAATCAAAGATAATTAAGAAGGTACTACCTACTAATTGTGTTTAATTACTACTAGTTTAGGATTAATTTATATGAAAAATAATTAATTAGGGAATAAATTAAAAAATTTAAAGATTTATTCATATTAAATAACAAAGGGGAAGAGAGGAATTGTACTAGTACATGAAGTGCAAAGTTATAAGTAGTACTCATAAATGTTAATTAATTTTTACAGCAGCCAAGCCTTGAATGTTCTTGAATTCTTGAGAGGTCCCTTTGTTGCAGTTTGGTTGGCATCGAAATGGGAAATGGTTAAAGGCGTGATGAATGCGGGTACAACTGCATAACGAGTTAACGGAATACGAATTGAACTAAAGTCGTGCTTGCTCACTCAGACTTTCTCCTTTCTCTCCTTCCTATCATTATTATTATACATATATATTAATATTATTGTTGTTATTCTCATGAATTTAAGACCCTAATCTGTTGGTATATCAGTTAATGCCCTATCAATGCACTTCAGTGAGCGGAGGTTGAGACTTTGAATTCAACTCCCATAAATTTACCATCTCCCTTTCAATATATAAATTGATTTATTTCAGTAAAAATATACTATAATATTTTGTTGTTTTAATAATAATAATAATAATAATTATTATTATTATTACCTCTCTTTGCTCTCTGCATTTGCTGGAAAAGAATTGAATGGATTTTTAATAATCAATGAAAATGAAATGTGTTAGAATTATAATAATACTGGTAAAGAGTGAAAAGAGGAGGTATTTGAGGGGAGGTATCCGGATCACATTTTTTAGAATCTACGAAAATGAAATGTGTGAGAATTATAAGGGTTTAGATATTTGGTTATATATTTGTGTGTCACTCTTTGTTACATTAATAAAATATTAGTAAAAAATTTATTCGTAACTTTTGATAATTATCTTTTAATATTAGAATTTAAAACGATAAATTAAACTCTAGATAAACTTCATCTTTTAGGAATATATGTTAAATTTTTATTGATGTAACAGAGAATGACATAAAATTGTATAATAGGAGATCTTGAATCAAATTATAACAAGATTCAACTAAGTGTTTGTTTGATAAAAGTGAAAAGAAAAGATATTCGAAGTAAATTAGGAAAGTAAATGTAGTATGTAATTTGTTTGGTTGGCGGTATAAGAAAGGACGAAGCAAATGAAGTGAGGAATCTCCCCCGGCACATTTACATTTTTGTCCCTCCACTTGGACAAATTGGATCTGTACTTCCATTAAAATTATTTTCTTAACCTTTTCACAAACAATTTTCAAATAATTATAATTTTATTTAGATAAATAATGTTTTTCATGAAAGATGTAAAATTTTATCTCGATAAATTATTTTGTTAATAGTCTCTTTTTAAAAAAACAAATAATTGTAGTATATAAAATACCCCCTTAATCTAAAATTGAATGTCTTATTTTTTATTTTGAGTTTTCCAAAATTGAAGGTCTGATTCTCTAATTTATTTATTTTTTTTAAAGAAAAATGACATTGTAATGTTAAAATTAACTAAGTCAATTTTTTTTTTAAAATGCTTACAAATTAAAATGAGACATTCAAGTTAATGGTTAGTTTTTAACTTTGATCGTTAAAGACTTAACTGTAGCACTTGTTAGTGTGTTAAAAAAAAATAAATTCTTCTGTAAAGAATTATTTTTTCAAATATTTTTTATAAAATAAACCCTAATGGTACTTGATTAAATTTTAATTAATTGTTTTTAAAAAATAAGATAATTGACCGTTAACTTTGACGGTTAGAAATATTTCCATAAAAAATATATATAAATATAAATATATAAATATATATATATATGTATTAAATACTAAACAAAATAACATTTAGGTAATATTATAATGATTGCGCAATATGCAAGCATTTATCTAGTTTTATGATTATTCTATTAATCTAGTTTATATTAATTGATGTAATTTGAAAATTCATTTTAATTTAACAAAGTGAATTATGAAAATTTATTAAATACATCTAAATGACGTTTATCTAATGATTTATAATTGAGATTTAAAATTTTATTGATAACATATATTGAATGTAAATTGTATAAATATATATATATATATATATTTATATTTACCATTATAGTTCTTAAATGTTATCTATTAATAGTAAATTTCTTTTTTAGTGAAAAAAAGTGCGATGTATTTTTTTTATTTTTATAAATTATATTAATAAATACTTTGATTTAAAATATTTTTATGATTATATATAAAGTGAAATTGATAAACATGAAGAGTTTTTCTAAGGATAATTCAAGTTTAATCCCCTTTTTTTAAAAAATAATAATTAAATTTAAATTTATTAAATATTCTGTTTTATTTTTTAAAATTAAATGAAAAAAATAATTTTTAGATTAATTATTATTATCATTATATTACATAAAGATGAATGTGAAGAATTTTTTTAAAAAAAGATATTCATGTTTAATTAATTTTATTTGGATAATAATTATATTTATATTTATTAAATATTTATATCCAATCAAATAATTGATGTAAATTTAATTTTTAAAACCAAATTAAATTAACAGAAATATTTATTTTATCCAAATGATAATTAAATTTTTTCCAGTTTTTAATTAAATTTAAATTTATTAAATATTTCTGTTTAGCCAAATAAGTTGAATGTAATTTTTATTTTTAAAGATTAAATTAACAGGTTTCTTTTTAGATTAATCATTATTATTAACATATTACACCAAGATGAATATGAAGAGTTTTTTTAATAGCTCTTCATGTTTCATTTATTTTTTCTGGAAAACAATTATATTTGAATTTATTAAATGTTTATATCCAGTCATATAATTGATGTAATTTATTTTTCAAACGAAATTAAATTAATAGAATATTTTTGTATTAATTTTTTATTATCGTCATAATATTATACAAAGATATTGATGAATATGAAGATTTTTTTTATATGGTAATTAATTTTTTTCTTTTTAAAAATTAAATTTAACTTTATTAAATATTTCGTGTTCAATGAAATAAGTTGAATGTAGTTTATACTTTTTAAAAATTAAATTAACAGATACTTACAGATTAATTATTATTATCATCATATTACATAAGGATGAATACGAAGAGTTAATACCTCTTCATGTTTGATTTATTTTATCTAGATAATAGTTATATTTGAATTAATTAAATATTTATATCCAGTCAAATAATTTTAAATTTTAAATTTTAAAATAAATTAAATTAATAGAATAATTTTGTATTAAATTATTATTATCATCATATTATACAAAGAAATTGATGATATGAAGAGGTTATATAAATAAATAAATAAATATATATATATTTATACCATCGAAATTTAATTATTTTATCCAAATGATAATTAAAATTTTTAATTTAATAAATATTTATTTCATTTATGCATGCCTTTATTCATTTTTTTTAATATAAGTTTTTCACACATATTAATTATTAAATGTCTTGTTATATTATTTATTGACATTAGCAATTGTGAAGACTTCAAATTAAGTGCAAGATTGTTTAAACATTTATTAAAATAGTATCAAATACCATATTTTTCTATAATTATATGCCATCATTTTAATTAATTTTTAGAATTAATCTATAATTTGTTAAGTAGTGCCATGTGGCATTTCATTCTTTCAATACTTGACTATATATGTGTGTCTGTGTGGGTGTAAAACAATTGGTTAAAATTGATATTTTAGTTTAACATATAATTTTGTCATACCATATTCACTAATTTATATTCCGTTTGTCCAAAATTTAATGTTCATTTTTTATTTTAAAAAGTTTATTAAAAGAGTTTGACTAAATTCATTTTAAACATATCAATATTAATTTCTTAGTATAGTTTTTACTAATTTAATAAATTCCTGATGAAAGGATTAAGAAATAATTATTAAAAATAAAAACTCAATCAATGCAACTTTAACAAAAGTCCGATTGACGCCTGATCTAGTTTAAAAACATGAACATTGACAATTTGACGGTATGTAGATCAATCAAATACCTTTCAAACACTTTAACTAAATGTATAATATTTTTTCTTAGTTAGCATGAAATTTTTTAAAAATGATTATTTTAAAAATATTTTCGGCATTGTTTTTATTTTTTAATTTGACCCTTTATCTTTCAATCGTATCAATTTGACCATTTAATTTTCTAGATTTGATAATTTAGTCATTTATACTTTGTGAACTTTGATAAAGATTTAACTGTATAGTGGTCAATTTGTCAACTTTCTAAAGTTTAGGGGTCAAATTGACATATATAAAAGTTGAATAGTCAAATTTGAAAAAAAAAATACAACTTTAATAGCTAAATTAATAATTAAGTCCTTTTTCATTTTATTATTCCATCCTTCAACTACTTATGTTATCTCTGATTTTCCCATATATATAAATATTCATATGCCATTTTAAAGTATAAATTAAAAATGTTGCTTTTATATTGTGCATTGATTGATACATCAAAATTTTCTGTCACAGCCATTTGATATAATTTTGACTAAGGTTCATTTGAATACACTACTAAAAAAAAAAAAAGAAAAATGTTAAAGAAAAAACTCTATAATATATATAAATGCAAAAATAGATGATGACATAAGAAGGGAAAAAATTTTAGTACAGCTACTACACCATATCATCCCACTGATTTGGTGCAACAAGCCAATTATGCTTCTCCATGTGGCATCTTTTTACCATATTAGTCCAACACTCAAATCTTAGCACCATTCCAAAAAATCCCGTTCTCCCAATATTCCACAAGGAAATTTCAAATCTATCATTTTCTCCCAATATTCAAGAATCAAAGGAAATTTCAAATTAAGAGACCTACCGTATCTTTGAAATCTTTAAAGCAGAAGGTTTTCGTAGTGCCTCTCTCTAAAAGACCTGGAAGAAGTCAAGAAGAAAAGCCATTTTGTGTTCATAAACTGAAAATGAAATCGATGGAAGAGTTTTAATTCGGCAAAAAGGATTACCCTTTTCAAAAGAATCTTATAAATTCATTTGCACTTGATGTTGTTGCAGAGGATATTTGAAGCTTTGCCAAGTAACTCAAAAAATCAAAAACCTTATCAAGTTTGTTAAATATTAAGATTCAAGGATTCGGCTGACATGGTAAGAGATGCCACATGGAAAAACATAGTTGGCTTACTGCACCAGTTGATGGGATTTCAAACTCGAGACTTATGATTTGCGCGTTCGTTACTACACCCATTGGGTATTCCCAAATCGACGTATTAGACATATCGTTATGTATAATTGAAACTAACTTGGTAGAAAAATTATAAAATAAAAGAATCTTATTATTTCATATTCCAAGATGTATTTTCTTCCATTTAGTTTTTTTTTTTAAAAAAAAAATTACTTTGTTTCGAAAAATTTTCAACACGTCCATCATGTTAGAGTTTTGATTCTGAATATATTCCCTATGTTCCAATTTAAATTGTCTTCATATCTATTTTGAATGGTCAGAAACTGAATTCTTATTTTCTAATTAAATGAATAGAAATTTTACAAATACCATATTTTATTTCAATAAAATTTGCAATGATTCATAAACTTTGTTCGATGGGGGGGGGG
>JAOXNR010031072.1:0-22716 GCA_028571225.1 Parsonsia alboflavescens | reverse complement strand
TTAAGCCACTGCCAATTCTTCTCCTTCTTGACTTCTAATTCCTCCAAGAATTCTCCAAATAATCTTCTTCTTGAATTCGGATTTTCCTTTAAATTCCACTTTTGCCCTTCTCCAATCCTTTTTCATAAAAATTTCGGCAATCAAAGAAAGAAATACGGGAGTAAAAATATTCCACAAATTGGCATAAAATAACTAGAGTTATCAATAAATAACTCATTAAAAATTATATAAAAACTAGTTATTTTATTACCTTATCAATGGTATATTTGCAGCATTTTCAAAACTATTTCTGTTAATACATAATTTTTGCATAATGAAGAGTTTAAATGAATCCTTTAAATGAATATTTACTATTATCGACATTTTAAATGGTTATTATTGAATGTGAGTATTTTAAATCAATTGAGACTAAAGGTTCTAGATACTAGATGGTATGCAATTAAATTACATAGATAATTTAAATCTACCTATAATGAGAAGACCGTGTAGGACACATGTCATTCAGACAATCAACAAGATTTTGTTTTTTTCAAATAAAAAACCCCTAGACTAACCGTCCCAAAGGATAGAAAGAAACTCAATATTTTCCATTGTAAAATCTCCTTTCAATTATCCCATTAATTTTCAATTTCATACAAATTGTCCAGACAGAATTAAATGGAAATTTTATTGTATGAATCAATTGTGTATTGCGATGGTTACACTTGAAGCAACTGACACAATATGTTACAATGCATTTCGCCTCTCTAATTCACAGATAAGAATTTCTCCTTCAAAAGTTTCTTGCTTTGACTTCTCATTTAGAATCCTGCAACATGAATATATAGGTGAATGGAGTGAAGTTACAAGGTTGCAAGCTAAAATATTCTGATTCTAGTAAAGGGTTCAGAATGTTTTATTCGAATGATGCCTCTAATGATGGTATTTGTTAGTATATTATCATTTCTTGCAATAAATACTAAGAGTTTTTTTTATTTATTAAGAATTTCTCGATGGATTTATCAATCATGACCGCCTGATAATCAACAAGACATAGGAAGAGGTAACCCTTTGAGAGAAATAAACTAAACTGATCTTTCATTCACGGATGTGTAAATATTCAAATGAGAAGCCTCATATATATGGTCATTTAAGAGACATAATGAAGAGTCACTTCCAGAACTACAAACAACTGCATATATTCAATATGTAAATGACTTGATATCTTTTCATTATTTGTAAGAATGGCTTCATATCACTTCATCTCTCGCGTGCGTGACTTGGTACCTCTTCATTGCTCTTAGTTCAATATGGGACAAGGTACAAAAATACTTAGCAATGAACATTCACAATTTAGCCTCCCAACTGATTAGTTATACAACTAACATAATCTGTCATATTTTTTACATTCAATCAATACAACTATTACATTTAACAAACATAATCTTTCATATTTTTCTCGTAGTATCACTAACCATTCAATAAAGACTTGTAAATAGAAAATAGTTATCATTTGTTATTTTCGTTTAATTAACCATTATCTAAAAGGGTTATGTATTTTATGCAAAAAGTAGCAAACAATTCTATAAATAGAGTTTTCAAAATTACGTAAGTTCAAAACAATAAAACAAATACCTTTTTAAGTTTCTTCTTGATCTTTCTCAAGGGAAAAAACCGTTACAATATTCTTTAGAAAAGTATTCCCTCCTCAATTTGACTTGTTCGTATTTTAATAAAAAAAATTTGACTTAATTCATTAGCACATGACATTATCAATTTTCTTAATAAAATTTTTACTAGTTTTAGGAAATGAGACATTCAATTCCAGACAATCCAAAATAAAATATGAAACATTCATTTTCAGATGGAAGGAGTAATTTTATTTATGTTATATTGTTAAAAAAAATTATTTATTGAAATTTCTAAATATTTTAATACTATGTATTATTTATGAAAAATACTTGCACATTACACGAACAATGAAAGCTAGTTTCTAATTTATTCTACAAGTGTTTTATGCAATTTATACATCTATTACAAATTCAGGCGAAATTTTTACATACATTATTTATGTAACTTATCATATACTATTAGTTAACTTTGCAATACTTCTGGTTTGATCAAGAATTACCCGATCAATATATTAGGACAAGTTAGGCAACTTTAATACTTGACATCTTTAAAAATGATTTGTCCGCCTTTTCATATTGAGGTGAATTAATGTTTTATTAAATTTTACGAGAAGATAAAATAAAAGATACTCCTATTTAATTTTTCTCAAAATCTTCACATATTTTTAAAGTAAATTTAAAATTTCAATTAAAAATACGTAACTCAATTTAATATTTTGTATATGGAAGCTAAATAAGTGTAATATGGACTTGGTGATTTTATTAAATCCAGATTATTGGTATTATTGAAAAAATAAGTTATTAGTATACATAATTTTTTCTTTAATCAAACCAATGGCAATATCAAGTATTAAAAAGAAAAAAAAAAGAACTAGAAATTGCAAAGTACTCAAATATTTTGGCGCTTTTTTCTTAACCACATTTATATACACATATATAAAGAAAAAAAGAAAAAGAGAAAAAGAAACCATAAGGCGAAAAACTGAGCGCCAATTGTGTGAAATTACTTTACTAGACATGCTCCTTTTCTTTTCTTTTCTCAATTTTTTATCTCAAACACAAGAACCCTTTTGTTCTCTGAAACCCTTTCCCAAAAACCCCTTCTATCCGACTCACCGGATTTTGTTCTCCTCATCTCTGCAATTTGAGCAAGGTTTTACATGGTCGGGTGAGATTTTCTTTCCCTTTTTCTTAAGTTTTTACATCTCCAGATCTTAATTCAAGCATATAACTTTTTTTTTTCCCTTTAATTTATTTTTTACTTTAAATCTCAAATTTACTTCGCCCCACATGATTCACTAATAAATCCATTTGAACTTTAGCTAAAGAGACGAATAATATCTTTGATTCGAGGATTTCACTGAACTCAGAGATGGGTCGGTGCTTGCATAAGCTAAGCCACCAACGAATTACTCCATATCGGCAGTAGCTATTACACAACCGAACAGGTCCCGGAAAGAGAACGCTATTTTTTATTTCCACATTTCCACCACAAATTTGACGCAAAGTTCTCATGGGATAGGTGATTTATTCTTTGTTCAAGCATATAATGTGTTTTTGATTTGAGTGTTAATTTCTTTAGGTTCAGATTATTCTTTTGGCTTTTCAAGTACGCTGTAGAGAGATAGATGTGTTTCTTTCCTACAGAAAAGTTGAATAACTTGTTTGAGGTTTATCCATACCATCCATCTTAGCTCTTTTTTACTTCAGAGTTCTTATGTCTAGTTGTCTATGTCTTGTGTTGTACCAGCTTAAATAATATAAAGGGATAAGAAAATGAGCACTTTATATTTATTTGTTTAAATTATTCACTTTTACATGTTTGTGTTCCTGAACATTTAAAACGCAGTTTGCATATTTCTACAATTACTGGAAAGTTTTCCAGTCAACATTAAACCCTGGGAGGATTCTTTTTTTGGTTCTAATAGGGTTTTTTTTTTTTTTTTTGAGTCCAGGGCGATGGCTTAGAGCATTTAGTTGAATCTATATGTATCTGTCAAGTGGAGTACATAGAAGAGCATCATCAGATTCAGGATTAGTAGTTATTTTGGCACAAGGTCATTTTTTTGAAATAATATTTTCAAGTATTCTAACCCCCCCGCCCCCTCAATGCACCAAAACAAAGAAAGCTCAATTCTTTTGTTTTCTTTTCTTTTTTACTGAAATCCCAAACAACTCTCTTCTTCCTTAAATTATCATGTTAGGTTTCATGTTTCAATTTTGATTATTTATCATAGCTTGAATGTTCAATTTCTTCATTTTTGAGCTTGGTTAAATCTTCTTGTTGTTTTCTTGTGGAATGAGAGAATTTAGATTGTACCTCATATTTCTGTCTTTTTATTATGAATATGTGAGTTAAATTGCAAATCCTTTTGAAAATGATAAGTGAAACTTTCATACTAGTTCTGTGATTATGACTCATAGGTGAAGAGTTATTTCATTTGTTTATTGTTTATATCTTGCAGATTTTTTTAATTATAATTCATGCATGGGTGAAGACAAGAATGCGGTCAGGTGGAAATTGGATATGCATTTAGCATTCTTTTTTAAAATTTTAAAACAGTATAATTTTTAAAATAAATAATTAAGTATTTAAAAGAATTTATATTTCATAGGAGTGTTATCTCTTGGTGTTTGAAAATGGAAATTCTTAGGCCAATATTGTTTTCATGAATGGACTACATGTACTGAGATATTCTGTCAAATATTATGATTTTTAAAAGGTACGATATTTTAAATATTTTTTAATCAATATTTTGATTAATTTTAACTTGAATCATTTAATAGAATGAATAAATTTCAATAATTTTGTAACGTGTGGCTTTCCTGGGTCAAACTCACAACTTATTCTCTCCACTGTTTTTACTGAATATTGTTTTAAAGCATATAATCATTAGAAATCAAGTATGTCTGTGAATCTTCAATAGGAAAAAAGTTCCAAGCCATGGAAAGTTAGAAAAACTCAAAAACAAATCAGTAATTTTGTTAGGTTGAAGAGATGAAATCCCAGATTATGAGCTGGAAATCCCAGATTATGAGCTTAGTCCCTGTTATTTTTTAAATCTATATTTTCATTGCCTAAAGTCATGACTTTGTAAAAAGTGAAAGGTTACTCTGATTTTTCTTGGCACCTTGCTAGCAGAATAAGTAGTTCTTACCTTTTCATGTTCATACTTATTGCATTTAGATACATTGAAACTAGTTGTTTCCAGGTCTTTCTGTGTTTGGGAGAAATTTAGTCATCTTGGTACTGTAGTAGGTGGTTCATTGACACCCACAACTCATACAAGATAGGTTTTCCTCGATTTGAATTAATATATTCTTTCCCTTTTCTAAGTTTCGTGATTTCCTTATCTTGCTTCACAAACCTGCCGAAACATTTACCTTCTAAATGTGTGCTGTCAGGATTTTCATTCTTTTTATACACAAATTATTCTTCTCAAGATATATTTTTTTTTAAAATTAAATTCTGAGATATGTCTTTTGCTCATAACTGTTTTTGACTCTTGAGAACTTGATTAGGCTTTATACATGGAATTGGGCATAATGAATTTCAAAGCTTCACCATTTATTTCAAGGGTTTGAATTGTAGACGATGCCATTCCCACATCAGTCAAAAAAAAAATTTCCGTCCCAAAAACACACATGTAGGGACTGCTTTTTCTAGGTGTGGCAATTAATTTGCAAAAACCATGGCCATGGTTTTTAAGGTTTTGGGAATGGTTTTTTGACCATTCCTACAAGTCCAAAATGTCATAGTGATTAGTTTTTCATGGGGGAAAAATGAAACACCGTTAGTAATTTTTCAGTACTTTTCTTTAAGTCATATTGCTTTTTGTTTTTTCATGTCCTATTAGTCATTTAAGAACTGAAAAGAGCTGATTGGCACTCTTTGTTTCAAACAAAAGAACAACTTCACAATTATTTTATCCAAACACTTAATAATTGCTCATTTAAAAATAAAATAAGCAGTGCTAGACAGGCTTATAAGTTAGAAGAGCTTATAAGCATAAAAAGTAAGCTTAGCCAAGGAACCTCTAAAGCACATTGTCATTCTGTTGAATAACTAGTTGGCCCTTCAAAGTATGTTTTTACGTAATCTGAAAAGGAACTACAAAGAGGAGAATTAGGAGTTTTTATAGATATTAACTGGCTTGGGAAAACTAAGGAGCTCTGATCTGAGACTGCCTTGACATTAGATGATCTGTGATGTGATGATCATTTCTTGATTCCTTTTGTCCAGGAAGAAGTATTTAAGAGATTTGAGCCTATTAACTTTGATTTTGATGAGGTTTGTGAAGTTACTAGAATATGTAGAAAGTACATTCATAAGAGATGGTAATTTATGACTCATACGGCCATGTCTTAGGGCCACAATTCTGTGAATTTTTTCAATAATCATGTTTTTATGGTTTTATATTGGACTAATACTTAGGACAAACAAATTAATGCCTTCAAAGGTGTATTTGTTGTTTTCTTACACTTCAGATAATGCTGCATGGAGAGTGGATCAGCATAGGGGACCTTTTCTGATAACTGTGAACTATGGATGAGAATAGGCGAAAGCGCAAATCTTTGTGGGATGCTGAGGAAGAGAACAAAGATGGTTCATGGACTACGAAAGAACGATATTCAACTGATGATGCTTGGCGACACCAAAACATGTCACCTTCTCAGGCTGATAACAGCTCATTGAAGACAAAAGATCAATCTAGATGGTCATCTTATGAACCGCATCATGTTGCAGAAAAGATTGAGAACATATACAAAGATGGACGAGATGTATCACAGATCAAGGGTCTGGGAAGGGATAACAATCACTATAAGAGTATGTCTCCTGGTTTTGATGAATGGGTTCAAAGAAAACGCAACCAATCCCCAGAGGACACTGTGGGCCATACTCATAGGTTTGTCATTGCACAGCTTTCATCATCTTTGGAAAACTTAGATTAGTGTTCCTTGTTCTTTGGGATGACAATATGGATATCATGGCAATTATTACTCTTCACCTGCTAAGTCCTGAAGAAATGAGCCACAGATTTAACTTCTTTGGACCATAGAAGCCACTAGAATAACTCCTGAACAATAGTTACATTGGTTATTCGTCACTTATTTTCATTCTGCTTTTCGCTGCCTATTTCTGAAAATGATTTCTTCTGTTCTGCACTGACCATGAATTCTTTTCAGTTGTCCTTCAAGTAATTCTCTCTTAGATTTCCATTGTACTTTTTAATTCTTTGTATTCTCTCATGTTTCTTATTCCATCCTTAGTTCTGGAACTGTGATAAGCTTGTGCTCCTTGAATGTCAGGTATGTGGAAAGAGGTAGAAGTAGGAGCAGGGACAGAGGGAGAACCAGAGGCCGCAGCCGAAGCTGGAGCAGAGACAGAGGCAGGAACCGCGACAGCGGTTGGCTTAGGAGTAGGAGTAGGAGTAGGAGTAGAAGTAGAAGCAGGAGCAGGAACAAGAAGATGGGAAGGAGCAGGAGCAGGAGTCGTAGTCCTTTTCATGATCGGCAAAATGAATCATATGGATGGAATGATAAAAGAATTGTGTCTGGAGGATCATCTCGAATCTGTAGAGATTTTGCAGTTGGGAAATGTAGGAGAGGGAGTCAATGCAGGTTCCTGCATCCTGATAATGCCAACCGGATGGATTTGGACTGTCCAGAAAATGAACTAGCAGAAAGGCCAGGAAGTGGAATAGAGCGTGGACTAGATATGAGATATCCAGGCACTGAAGGCCCTGGGGCCCAATCGTGGGGCAGAGTATCTGATGTTACCCATTTAGGGGATGAACCTTTGGGGAACAGAAGTAGAGACAGAATTCCTTGCAAGGAGTTTATGAGAGGTAAATGCAAGTGGGGAGCATCTTGCAGATTTTCCCACCATGATGGTGATAATGGTGACCAGGGTGGTAGAAATGCAGCCTTTGGTCGTGATCTTGAGCATCGATCTGGTGAATCTGGGAAATCTGTTTGCAGGTATTTCCTAGCAGGCAATTGTAATCGTGTTAATTGCAGGTTTTCTCATGATGGTCCAACAGCAAGCAGCCATGAAAGCAGGTCACATGATGAAGGTAAGGGCCACAGTATTGTTGGTGATAGAGGACAATGGAATGGACCGACATGGGATGAGATTGGAAAGGTATCAAACATCACTCAAGCCACTGGGTGGAGTGAGAGTCTAAGTGCAAGCAGAACTAATGCAGATGCTATTCAAATTGGTGTGGTTAGTAATACATTGGGTCATGAAAGTAGAAGCTGGGAGAATGCTCACCCCAAAGAAAAGGCCTCTAAGAATGTCGAATACCTATCTCCTCACAAATGGAATGAAGATGGTGGAGATACAGGACCTGTCAAATATATGATGACAGAAAATTTGAACAATGGGCGTGAAAATTTAACACCCCAAACTTTAGAATCACGAAATATGGACACAATATCCATGCATGCCCGTGAACGAAATAAAGGACAGAGTTATGCTGACCAGAATTTTGCAATGACATCCAAAGATGCTGAAGAATCTATGAAATCTGATTTTCAGCGGTTTCCGAATGCTGTGGACAATAATGTTGTTAAGGCATTTGGTTTTGGTGTACTTGATGGAGGAAATAAGACCAAGAACACTATTAATACTGTAAGCATTGATCAAGATGGTGCTGGGAATATGTTTAATCATTCGTTGGTTGCAAATGATAGCCTGTTATTGAACCAAGGAAGTGTACCAAATATCGATTTGAATGGCTGTGGTCAGGTTTTATCTTCTGTTCTGAATTCACAAAGACCAGAGATGCAGGAACGTGCAGCCCCACAATCTTTTCCAAATTTAGTTCCTAGTGGCCGAGATGCTAAAATAGCATACCATGCAGAATCCCTAACTCGGAAAATTGCGAATGACCAAGGACATCCTCATCCCCCACATGCAGTATTGAACCCAACTACCACAAATTTGATAAACTCTTTGCAGTCTCTTGTTCCATCCTTTAGTACTACATATGTTCAGCCAGATTCAGCTTCAAGGCCTCCAAATCACTCCAATCTGCTGGGTGATGGAACTGAGCTTTTTAACAGTAATCAGCTGCCTGGTAACTTGTCTCAGTCATTTGAACAGAAAAATCAGTTGCCATTAGAACAGTTTTCTCCGTTATCCACTGGTAATGCAGAAGTTGAGAAAACCCTCCAAGATGGCAGTTCTAAGATGCAGTACGATGAGTTTCCAAAATCCAAGCAGCAGGAGACAACAGCAGTTTCTGAAATTGAGGACATCCAAAGAAATGATGCTGTAGAATGCAAGGAAATGCAGGAAAATATTAACAAAAAAGGTGAGAATGAAAATGGCAAAGCTGAAGATGCTGCTGCTAACAAGGATGACAAGGAGACTCGCTTGTTTAAAAATGCTCTTATAGAGTTTGTCAAGGAGATCTTAAAGCCCACATGGAAAGAAGGTCGGATGAGCAGAGAGGTACACAAAACTGTTGTGAAAAAAGTTGTTGATAAAGTGACCAGTTCACTCCAAGCAGATCACTTTCCAAAAACACAAGATAAAATAGAGCAATACCTGTCACACTGCAAAAGCAAGATTTCCAAACTTGTACAGGTCAGTTTTATGTATTTCTTCTTGTTCATATTCAGCTTGTGCTAGGAGTAGGAGGGTTTTTGTTAAAGACTTAGGCCCTCACTCAACACTGGACTAACTTTCATCTTTTTCCCTACTCTTTCTCAACACCTTCTCGCCCCTCCCCCCCTTTCCCCCTTTCCCCTTCTTTTCAAGTAGTTGACCTGTCAGCCTGGGTTTTCAATGTTTTTGCTGAATCCTTCTGCTCTGTAAAATTCAACTTCTGTGTATTAGTGTACTGATATAACTTTTCATTTTGTCATTTGTTTTTGGGCATTTTGTGTGTGGGCAAAAAAAATGTGGCTAAGTGAATATTTAGCTTTTCCCTTTTGCAATATACCAGATTTCATTTAGATGCATGTGCTGCCTACATGTTACCTTGCTTAAATATCCGTTCTCTAGGCACTTATGTTGCTAATGCATATAGGTTTCTTGGTTTCAATTTCTGTTAAATTTTAAAGCTATGTAACACTTTTTGCAGGCCTATGTGGAGCGAAGTCTCAAGGCTGACTCTTGAATCACCATGTTTTTGTCTTCAGATTGTGTACACTAGTGCACTGATTTGCCATTGGTTTACATTCTTTAAGTTTGACACCTTTTTGTAGGTTATTCTGTGGCAAGTTCTGTGTATCACTAAATACTTGTATGTGCTCTTGTACTTTGTTTTTGATATTTTGTAAAAAGGATCTGTCAGTAGGCTTTTTATTTTTTGGGGTTGGAGAATAGTTTTTTTAATGTGGCCATGTTAGTAAGACTGAAAGGTTTCCATGCTCATGCTTGATTATTTGAGAATCACTGATCCATCAGCCCTCTTGTTCAGGGCTTGTGATAGGGCTTCTTGACCTTTCTAATTTATCTAGGTAGTAGGTAATTAGTGTAACCATGTTCTTCTATCTGTTGTACAAATTTGGTAGTAGTATTTGTTTTTGATATGGTGGGATTCAAATATCGTTGTAACCTATTTTCCTTTTTGTCTCAGTTGTAACTGTAAAGTGCATCAATCTCCTGAAAACTAATCCCCAAAAATAAACGTGGTTTATGGGATCCAAGTTTTTTTTTTTTTTTTTCTTAACTAAATATAAATGTGTATAAAAAGATCAAAGTTTACAAGTTACTTAGACATACTCATGAGGTCATATACAAGGGAATACTAGACTAAACTAAATGTCCAAGTAAAAAGAAGATATGATATTGGAATACAGAATGAATAATTATCATGTATATTTGTGTCTTAATCCTTACATAAATCTTCAAGGCATTAGTTTTGAGGTCATAAAAAATAACTCTATTCTGAAGGTTTTATATGTAATAAACCGTTGTTATAAGTCCAAGTTGTTTCATTTTTGGCTATCCAATTGTTCCACATGCTTCCTTTTTCAGCCATTTGAGGGCTAATGGTAGTGTGGTCATTTGCCTCAGTATGTCTAGTCATGTTGGAATGTGTGTCCAAACTATCCGTGCAACGGAGCAAGTAAAAAATAAGTGCTGTTGGGATTCAAGGCTACCTTGGCATAGACAGCATTCAGTTTCAATATTGAGGAAGGCAAGTCTGTCACAGGTAGACTGCTTGCCTAGAACAACCAACCAAGTCGTGACAGAGAACTTGGGTGGAAGCCATGCCCACTAGATGATATTACCCCATGTAACCCTCTTCTTTTGAGGCTTAAAAAACTAGTATACTTTTTTCGCACAAATTTTACTGCCTGTCACCCAGTTTTCCAACTTCCTCTTCAAGTCTGTCACACTGTCAACCTTAAAAATCATTATGTCTCTAATCTCTACAATTCTATTCCACAAGGCCAAATCAACCTTTTGTTTACTCACTTTCCAGATAGATTTGCATGCCAAGCAGTAGTGGTTAATCCACTTGACCCACAAGGAATCTTTCTTTGCATAGATATTCCATATCGTCTTAGCAAGTAACGAATGATTCCATGCTCTCCAATCCCTAAAACCCAGTCCACCTTCTTCCTTTGGGAGACAAACATCCTTCCATGCCACCAACACTCTCTTGTCTTGCCAAAGGAAATTCCTACACATACCCACCAAGCTGTCCGAGATCGAACTAACCAAAGGAAGAATGCTTAGCCAAAAACACGTGGTTCCTTGGAGTACACTTTTCACCAATTCAGCCCACCTAGCATAAGAGAGGTTACTGCCCTTCCATGCAACAATTTGATTCATAATCCGCTCCAAGAAGTCCTTGTAATGTGCCACTTTAAGTCTAGCTGGGGCAAGGGGAACACCAAGGTAACAGCAAGGCAAGGTGCCCAACGGGAATTAAGTGTAGGTAGTGACAGGTTCCAACGCCAAGATATTAATCCCAGACGAGAAGATACTAGACTTAAGATCATTTGCTTCTAACCCCGAGACACATCCAAATTACCTTAGACAATCCATCATAATCTTGACGGAAGTAAAATCATCTCTAGAAAAATGGAGATCATCGACATATGCTAGGTGTGTTATCTTGAGCCCCCCACACATAGGATGGTAGTTAAAGTTCGGTGAAGAAGACGCAACTCTCAAGGATCTAGATAGATACTCCAAACATAAAGTAAATAAATAAGGGGAGAGGGAATCACCTTGACGGAGGCCACGTTTCCCCTTGAAGAAGCCATGAAGAGATCCATTAAGTTGAATGGAATAAGTAATTCAGGCACACTCCATGATCCAATCAACACCTTGAGTGCTTCCTTCATAAATGCCCATGAGATAGTGTCGAAAGCCTTACGGAGATCAATCTTGTGTGTACACCAGGAAGATGCTCGTTTTCTATTGTATCGGAGAACAAGCTTGATGCAAAAAACAGTAATGAAATTCGACTAAACAGAAACAAAAGCTGGAAATTTTAGAAAAACTATCTAGTTTTCTGTTTAACGACAAAAGTAAAAAATTATCAAATTCAACAAGCTCTTCGAAACTGGAAGAAAAACAAAATTAAATAGCCTAATTCTAACCCTAAACCTAATTGGAAATAAAAAACAACATAAATACAAGAATACACCTTAAAATAATGAAATTACGAAAATACCTCTAAAACATAAAAAAGGTCAAAAGTCCATCAAGATGACTCGAAAATTTCTGCATTTCGTTCCAAAACAACCAATGCAAAACTTTTAGTCGCCTTGCTCTTTTCCTCATGGAATTCCACTCTGGACAACAGATTCTTCGTTGCCTCCTTACTCAAAACCGAAGGACCCAGTATGATACTCTCACCATCCTTGCTAAAAGTGTAAGTGTTCCGAAATCCGTCATGTTTCGCCCTACGATCATACTGCCACAGCCTCTCTAATAGGATGTGACAAGCATCCATCGGAACAACATCACACCAGACCTCATCAATGTATTTCTTTCCAATCGAAAACTGCACTAGACATCGTTTGCTGGCCTTCACTTCGTTGCCCTTCAACCACGACAGTTTGTAGGGTTGCGAGTGCTCAACGGTTTCTAAACCCAGTTTATCTACCATCGTCGTGGAGACCACATTCTCGCAACTACCGCCATCAATAATCATATTACAAACCTTTCCTTTGGCAGTAAATCGAGTACGGAAGATGATGCCACAACCATGACTCATCTTCTACTACAACCACATTTAGCACTCGTCTAATCACAAGTGACTCTCTCGAATCAATATACTCAATATCCTCCGCGTTCTATACATCATCAGGTTCCTCTTCATACTCATCAAACACCGGTTCAAGGACTTCCTCACTGAGTGTCACGAATTGAATGTTTGGACAGTCTACCTGAAAGTGTTCAAGACCTTGACATTTAAAACAGCGCTTAGCCGTCGCTACCAATTTACCAGTTCCGCTGTACTGTCATTCCTTGGCTACCAACTTACCCTTTTCTCCATCACTCACAGCCGCGGCCACTGCCGCGGCCGCAGTTGAAGAGGATTGCCCACTAGGTTTGTTTTAAAATCTATTCGGAAACCTAGATCCTGAACCACTACTCTTTCGTCTATACTATCTCTCGACTTTCAAGGCCAATCTGCAAACATCTTCATAAGTCCAGTATTGCTGCAGTTGAACCACATCAGCAATTTCGACCTTCAAGCCTGCCAAAAATCGAGCCACTGTCTGAGCATCTTCTTTAGCAACGTCACACCACATGCGCAAATGATCAAATTCTGCAATGTACTCCATCGACAAATCACACTACCTAACAGTATGATAGTCAATAAATGCCTCCTAGCTGTACTGAGTGGACGTTTTCCGCAACAACTTCTTCATCTTGTCCCAAGTCGAAATTTTCTACTTTCCCTCTCTTGGACATTGCTTCAGAACATGCTCCCACCAAATCGACCCATGTTTTCTCAGTTTAATTGCAACTAACTTAACATTCTGCTCCTCAGTCAAATCTCGGATATCGAAAATCCGCTCAACAGTGTGTAACCAATCTATAAATTCATCAATATGATCCTTACCTTCAAAATCAGGAATCTCGATTTTCATGTCAAAATTCTGGAAAGAAGACTGTTGCCGGCCAAGTCATTCCGATTGGTTACGTTCCTAGTTCAACGCCCCAAATGGGTTGACATCTTCCTTCTCATCGTCAGACTTAACCTTCGATTCCACCCCTGCCCTGGACTGAACACCCAACCTAGCCTTTGCTAGTTGTCGCTTCAAGTCCTGGATCCGCCTTCTATGCTCTGCGTTTTTGTTTTCGATTTTCTGTAGGTCTCGTCGACAAGGCTGTTCATTTTCCTTAGGAACGACTCTACATCCCCTTCCAACATGACGCCGTCCACGACCAACAACATGATTCTGTTCAGCCATTGGTGAAGGAAACTTGTGCTCTAATGCCAACTGATGCAAGAATAATATCGAAAAAAGGCTAAATAGAAAGAAAAGCTGGAAATTTTACGAAAACTATCTAGTTTTCTGTTTAACGATAAAAGTCGGAAATTATCAAATCCAACAAGCTCTTCGAAACTGCAAGAAAAATGAAATTAAATAGCCTAATTCTAACCTTAAACCTAATCAGAAATTAAAAAAACAATGAAATTATGAAAATACCCCTAAAACATAAAAAAGGCCAAGAGTCCATCAAGACAATTCCAGATGGTCAAAAAACGTCTTACATCATGAAAAAGTGATGACTATGGCTTGTTGGGCCATTTTGAAAACCCCAGTCAAATTTGAGCCTATTCCAAGCTTGGACCAATGCCTCGAGAATAGCGCCTCAGCATCAAAGCTTATGTGCTAGGTATGCATTTTCCATGAGGCTTCTACCCTCCACAAATGCAGCTTGACACCCATCAATGATGCCCACCAACAAAGGGGAGAGTTGGTTAGCAATTCGATATCACCTTATAGACCACACTACAACAAGACATGGGCCTATAGTCATTTATCAACGGTGCATGGGAGGATTTAGGGACCAATGCAATTACCGAATGATTAAGTCGCTTAAGGAGCTTCCCTGTTGAAAAGAACTCTAGGACCGCCTTGCACATATCTTCACCCACCACGGACCATCCCTTCTTGAAGAAACCCGAAGAATATACATTCGACCCAGGTGCCTTGTTATCATCAATATCCCACAAGGCAGCCCGCACTTCCTCCACATCGATATCCTCACACAATCTTAGCCCTTGTTCACTTGTTACCAAAGTTCCAACCATGAAGACCTCGGTATTAGTCTCTTGAACCTCCCTCTCAGTCCCAAGCAACCCTTGCAAGTAAGAAACAAATTTTGAGCCAACCTCTTCGTAGCTTTGAGTAGTCACCCCATCACTCTTGGTAATAGCCACGATTTGGTTCCTTTTCTTATTTCTCTTAACCAAGTCATGGAAACACTTTGTTCCTTTATCTGCACAATTCAGGTAGTTGCACTTGGCCCTTTGTGTGTCGAATGACCTTTCGGCCACCCTAAGCTCTGTCATTTTCTCTCTTAAGCAGATAACCTCCTCCTGAAGTGCCATGCTATTTCAGTCATCATGAAAAGCTGATTGTGCAGCTTCAAGTTCCCCTCAACTTGCTTAACTCTCGAAGAAATATGTGAGTACTGGAGAGAGTTTAGCTCTTTGAGGGGGCCCTTAAGTGTTTTCAACTTCTTGCATGATTTAAATTGCTCTGTGCCAACCCTTGGTACCAACCAAAGTCCCTTTACAACATCCAAGAAGCTTCCATGGGTCGTCCACATGTTGAGGAACTTGAAGCTTCGTGCCACATTCCCTTTTGCATTTCCAATAGAGACCATAATAGGTGAATGGTCCGAAAGGTCCCCCATGGTTAGAAAGTTGGCCAAAATATCAACTCCCAAGGTCATCCATGCTTGATTGTGTAGAACTCGATCAAGTTTGGACCATACATGATGTTTGGTCCAAGTATTGTAGTTTCCAACCGAAACAACATCCTCAAGTCCATTCCTCAGGCAACAACTAGAAAGGTCCTGGACATCATAATGCATGACCTCGAGCCATTGACATTATCATCCATCTTAAGAATCCCATTAAAGAAGCCCATAACTAGCCAAGGTGATGAAGTGATATCCAGTGCATCCAAGAATTCCCAAAGGGGTCGTCTATAGGTAATAGAATGAAGTCCATAAATGAAAGACACAAGGAAAGATAATGATGTTACCTTGCAAGTGATTTTGGCATGAATACATTGAGGACGAACCTCCAGAATGTCCACTTGAGATTAAGCATCCTTCCACCATATGTTTCCAAAAAGTTGTTGCACATGTTCCAACCCTTGAAGGAATTTTTCATGATTCATCCAAGGGATCCTAGCTTGAGCTTGGTTTCCAAGATAGCCATCACATTTGCATAAGGTCCTTCACGCCCTTTTGTTTCAGGGATGGGTTGAACCCCCTAACATTCCACGAGCCTATTTACATTAGGGTATCCCTTTAAGAAGTTTGCTTGAATTCCCATCCCCATGCACAACTTGTGTTCCTTTCATAACACCTTTCTTCATATTCGTTTTATATACAATCCACTACTCATTAGACATTTTAGGCCCCTCAGCTTCACCCTGTGGATTGCCAAGCAAACTAGCTGATACCTCTATAATAGCCAATATCTCTGGATTAGCCAAAACCTCAACAATAGTCGAAACCACAGGCACAGCCAGTACCAGAGGGCATGGTGCTTTGGAGGATTCTTTCACCGGAGGTCCAACTGATAACCCCAGTTCTAGTCGATACCCCAGGGCATGGTACGTTGTCACTTGCCTGTGCAGGCATTCCAGCCGATACCTCCGTTAATACCCTAGAGCATGGAGTGTTGGCCCCTGCCTACGTAGTCAATCCAGTCGATACCCCAAGGTATGGTGTGCTGGGCCTTGTCTTTGAAAGCACTCCAGCTAATACCCTTGGTGCCAGATTGCCAATCGTTACCTCTGCCAATACATTTGGCATTGAAGCCGTTGCCGGCATACTTCTGCCCATGTAGTCGATACCCTTGCCTATGTTGCCGATACCCCAACATGTGAAGCGGGATCCAATACCTGTGAAGACGATGCATTAGCCGATACCCCAGTGCATGGTGCGTCTGCCCCTGCCTTTTGCAAGCAATCTTGCCGATACCCTAGGTGCGCTAGAGCACTCATGGACCAGACTTCTAGCTGATGCTCCTGGCCTTGAAGTTGATGCCCTAGCCTTTACAGTCAATACCCCACTCGTGAGGTCGATTCCTTTGCAATCAATACCCTTACCCGTGTTGCCAAGACCACAACATGTGAAGTCGATACCCCTGCCTGTGAAGATGATACATCAGCCAATACCCTCGGTTCGCCAACCGAAACTGTAGTAGTTCTTGATGCTGTCCTGCCCTGCCTATGCCGTCTTGCCATTGATTTGCCTCGACCACCCTTTTGACCCTGTCCTGCATCAATGTTAGCCTGTGCTCACGCTACACCACCTCTGAAATAACATTGCACCAGCCAATTCCCAATAGAGTCAAATTTAGGAAAAATTATTTAATTAGAGGACAAAGTATAATTATATTAAATTTGTGGAATAAACACGGAAATGTGTGGACAATATAGGAGCTTACCAAATGTAGAGCTTCTGTGTATTCAAGGCGATTATAGAGCTATTTTTTCCATACCCACTCCTTTCCTAATCCCCTTTACACTACCTATTCTTGGTGAGGATCAACAGTGACACAAATTTATGATCTTCTGGTTTCAAGTGTTGTTTGTTGCTAACTTAGCAAAACTTTTAATTTATCCTTTTAGAATATAATATATAAAATTTACTTTAAAAAATAAGTATTTTATTGAAGTTTTTTTTAAAAAAAAATATTGACTATTAACCATTAGAGACTTAACAATGCACTCTATACGGAGTGCACTAATGCATATATATATATATATATATATATAGAGAGAGAGAGAGAGAGAGCTCATTTTACGGAGTGCTTCTATTAAGTTTTTTACATCACTTGTCTTTTTTTTTAAATAAAAATGATTTCTTAAATAAATTTTATAAATTATACCCTAAAGGGAAGCTTTAAGGATGCTTGATCAAATTTAAATTTATTTTTTCTAAACAAAAGGGACAATTAGAGATTTAATACTTGAGCGACGTTTATCATAACATTTTCTAGTTTAGGTCACGAGGCTACTTTAATTTTTTTTACCTTTGTAATGAAATCCACATATGATTGGAGCAATAGAATTATTTGATGTAGAGAAAATCAATGCGCAATCAAGATGGTATAATTGTTCGCCGAAAAACTTCGGATTGGCTTCCATTTTTACATGGATTTTCTTTGTGGATATCAGCTCCTGGCTGAAACCACTTTTATAACGATGGCTTGGTTGAAGTTATTGAAAAATTACCCATTGCTTCTCGTAATATGCAAAATCGTTATCCTGGCAGATTCCAACGACCATTGCATTGAAGGTTTTAGGGGATTTGGAGGACTCCGAGATCTAGCCAGTAGATTAATGTAGGTAGTGAATCCACGGATTTGGATTTGGATACCTATCAAAAGATTTGATAAAAATAAAATCTTTAGATTTGGATGAATGATTTTTTATAGGATTTGAAGATTTGAGAAAATAAAATCCCTGGTTTTGGATGGACGACTTTTGATGGGATTTGAAGATCTCTAGATTTGGAGGAACGCTTTTGATAGGATTTGAAGATTTGAAGAAAAAGTAATTGAAGGATAAAAATGTCACTAAAAAATGTCACATGGGTTGCAGATAGGTCAGTCTATTTGTGACTTAATGGATCCTTTGGACAGAAGGTTATGGGTGGGTAACTTTTCAGAGTTGGAGTGTCTGGGTGGATTGAATTTTAGTTTAAGGACATTTCTGAGTATTTTGGGAAAGTTAAGGGTTTTGATGGGTAATTTGTGGTTTTATTTCAAAATCTATGTACCAATTTGATGTCAATTGATGTTTTTTAAATTTTAGTTTGTATTTCACTTTTTATAAATTTAAGAGAATATATTTTAAAAAATAATTAACAATTTCATAATTTATTTCTACATAATTAAATGTGCTTTTAAACTATTATATTACGAGATTTAATTTCTTTTTATTTATCAGAAGTAAAATAAGGTCAAGTGTTAAAAAAAAAAAAATTCAATTATTAAATTAATTGACAACTTGAGACTCACTTTAGAAGGTAATCTTGGATATGTTATACTACTATATTGTTTTTAGAGAAAATAATTGATTGATGCTAGATACACAAACAATACTCATCATGACTTGCATTGGTGAACAAAATTATTTGAAATTTAAACCAAATTTCACCTCTAAAATTTTGGAAGTGCATGTATAAGTTTACCCCAACCATCTTTAAAGTCATGATGAGTATTGTTTACCCCATAACTTTACCCCATATTGATCAAATTTCAACTGTTGATTTGTTTGTTGTATCTGCCATTGTTGACTAAAAGTTTTAGTTATTCTAAATTAGTCCTCAAACCTATTGGTTTTCTTTTCTATTTTTAATTAGAAAGTTACTTCAGACTGTTTTAGTTAAATTCTTTAATATTAGCTTCATTCAAATTAGCATCTTTTAATAGTTTTAAATAGGGCATTTGTATATTACTCAACAATCCGTTTATTATCAATACAATTAGAGATTTAGAGCATTATGTATCTTCTTTAGTTTTTCATTGAATCCTTGACTTATCAAACAATTTAGCTTAGGTTGTTTGTGGTGTCACCCTTTTGGAGATATTGGTTCACGCTTGAGAAACAACGTAGGGTCAATATATATTCAAGGGTCAAATCCAATAATTGTCTGAGAAAAGTTACATACTCTTGTCTGGTCTAACTAATCAAAAGATAGGTTCGCATCAATTTTGGTATCAAATCTCACGGTTCATTACAAGTTAATTCCCATATTGACCATCTTTCTCCATTTGAGCCACATTTTTTTATTCCCAAATGGCTTTTACCTTTGCAGAAATGCCAATCGCCTGTACCTTACTCTTGATTATTAAGCCATTTCCCCAAACTCTGAAACTTGATTGTTACTTTATGTTGGGCAAAAGACCAACAAAACAACCGACAAGAATAATAAAGAAAGTGAAAAAAGGAAATAAAGAGCATATATTATTTAACATGCTTCGATCATTTTAACTAGACCTACTCCACGATCCGTATATAATGGAGGGAAAAACCACTAGCAATTTTCTATTAGAAAAATTACAAACCCTTTACAAAGTTTTAACTCTAGTTTGTGATGTCGGGCACGATTCCAGAGGCGACTGGTACGAGATCGAATCGAGTTCATATTTGATCGAGTGACCCGGAACGGGCCAACGAACAAAAAGTTAGGATTTTTGATCTTAGAGATTTGATGGAAGAACAGAAAGTTAGGATCATTAAATTGAGGAAACATGCTTCAATTGGTTTGAGCACGTTAAGAAGCAACGCACTAGAGAGGGAAAGTCAAAAATTTTGACTTGGGACAAGATGAAGACACTGCTGCAAAAGAAGTTTCTAGTGGTACACTATCGGCAAAAGGCGTTTATTGATTATCATTCCATTAAGCAGCAGGATCTTTCAGTGGAGTAGTACATTACAGAATTTGATCAGTTGCGCATGAGGTGAGATATCGTCAAGGAAGACGAGCAAACAGTGGTGCAATTTGTGGCCGGTTTGAAGTTCGAGATTGGTGATATATTTCAACTGCAGCAATATTGGATGATATGAAGATGTTTGCAAATTGGCCCTGAAGGTCGAGGGACAGCTTAGACAGAAGAGTAGCGACAGTTCGGGATCTAGGGTTCTGAACAGATTTCAGGACAACAATAGCGAGCAATCCTCTTCGGCGGCGACGGCTTTGACTACAGGAGACAAGGGTAAGTCAATAGTCAAGGACGGATAGCACAGCGGAACTGGCAAAGCGGCGATGGCGGCAACAACCAAGCATTGTTTTAAATGTCAGGGCATTGGGCACTTTATCGCAGATTGTCCAAACAAGCAGTTTGTGACACTCAGGGAGGAGGTGGTTGAGCCAGGTTTTGACAACAAAGAAGAGGAGCCTGATGATGGACAAAAGGAGGAGGACATCGTATATGTTGATTCCAGAGAGTCCCTTGTGATTCGACGAGTTCCTAGTGTGGCGGTAGTAAAAGATGAGTCTTGGTTGCGACATAATATCTTCCATACTCAGTGTACTGTCGAAGGGAAGGTTTGCAACATGATCATTGATGGCGATAGTTGCAAGAATGTGGTTTCAATGACAATGGTAGAAAAATTGGGTTTGGAAACAATTGAGCACCCGCAGCCCAACAAATTGTCGTGCTTGAAAAAGGGCAATGAGGTAAAAGTCAGCAACGGTGCCTTGTTCAATTTTCGATTGGAAAAAAAATATACCGAGAAGGTCTGGTGTGATGTTGTTCCTATGGATGCTTGTCACATTCTATTAGGGAGGCCGTGATAGTATGATAGGAAGGCAACACATGATGCATTTCGAAACACATATTCCTTCAGCAAGGATGACGAGAATATCACACTAGGACCTTCGGATTTGAGGAAGGAGACACCAAGGAATTTTCTATTTGGAATAGAATTTCATGGGAAGATGAGGAGGGTAACTGAAAATTTTACGTTGGATGTTCTGGAAAAAAATGTAGATCAGTCCGACCTTCCTGAGCGGGTTGCTCCGTTACCGGATCACGATCAGTTCAAACGTCCTAGACCGTTCAAGGATCTGCATTCTCAGGATCATGCGTGGATTAAACGGAAGAATTTGCAGTCTAAACGGCGGATCAGAAAATGTCAAAGGAAGGATGTGTTCAAGAAAGGCGAACTGGTTTGGTTTCGGCTGAGAAAGGAAAGCTTTCTGGCAGGAAGATTTGGCAAATTGCAGCAGCGCGAAGATGATGAAGTTGACGAGGACGAGTCAGATTTGAGGGTGAGTCTTTTCCTAGCCGAGGAGGATAATGTTAGGCATGATTCCTGAGGCTACTGGTTCGAGCTCGGATCGGGCTCAAATTTGACGGGTGACCCGGAATGAACCAAAAAAACAAAACAAAAAAAAAACGAATGCTGTGATGCAGGGCTTTTTTCGGTCATCCGAAGTCGTCTTGAAGGTGTTTTAGACATTTTTTTATTTTTAGTGGTATTGTCGTAATTTTTGTTTTTTTTAGGGGGCAATTTCGTAATTTTTTGTTGTTAGGAGTATTTTGGTAATTTCATTATTTTAAAGTTCCAATTAGATTAGGTTTTGTTTAGGGTTTTAAATAGCTCGTTTGTCATTGTTTTTGGTAGCTTTTCATTAATTGATAATTTTCGACTTTGGTCGTTTTTTTTCGAAAACTAGAGAATTTTTGCAATCTTCCAGCTTTTCTTCTGTTTAGTTTTTCTTTTCGACATTGTAGCAAAGCCTTAGGTCGCTGGAATCAATGGCTAAGCAGATTCGTGGACGGCATCGTGCTGGAAGGGGACTTGGAGTTGTTCCTGAGGAAGATGAATCGTCTCGTTCAACGAGACCTACAGGAATTCGAGAACGAAAACGCGAAACAGAGAAGGTGTATCCTGGACTTGGAGCGGCAACTGGCGGAGGCGAGGTTGGATATTCAGTCTGAGGTCGGGGTGGAATCAAAGATTGAATCCGAAGATGAAGGAGGAAGATGACAATCCGTTTGTGGCGTTGAACCGAGGGCAACAAAACCGACAGGAACGACGTGGCCGTCAACCATCTTCTTTCCAGAATTTCGGCATGAAAATCGAGATTCCTGATTTTGAAGGAAGAGGGCATCCTAATGAATTTTTAGATTGGTTACATATGGTGGAGAGGATTTTCGATCTTAGAGATTTGATGAAAGAATAGAAAGTTAAGATCGTAGCGATGAAATTGAGGAAACATGCTTCGATTTGGTGGGAGCACATTAAGAAGCAACGCGCCAGAGAGGGAAAGTAGAAAATTTCGACTTGGGCTAAGATGAAGAAACTGTAGAGGAAGAAGTTCCTGCTGGTATTGATGGAGATTCAATGCCAATCATACCAGCTGGACCTATCACAAGAGCTAGAGCAAATAAGTTAAGGAAAGCAT
>JAOXNR010031041.1:0-22725 GCA_028571225.1 Parsonsia alboflavescens | reverse complement strand
AATTATTGCAAGTTTTTGTTATAGTTTGAAGTTTGAGACATTTGGATTTTAGTTCATCTAGAAGTTGGGTAATTTCGATTACCCATTGGATAACCGAATAAAAACCGAAACCGAACATGAAAAACCGAAATCGAACCAACTATAGGTAGGATTGGATTTGGATTTTTCTCCTCTGGAAAAAAAAATAAAAAAAAACCGAAACCGATCCAAGCTCACCCCTAATAGGTTGGTTCTCGGAATCCTGGGGGTCTGGTTGAGACAGATCAGTTTGACTTTCAGATTCAGAATCTATTTCTCCTAAAGCAGAAATGGAATGTTTGGAAGTAGAGGGTTGGTTTTCGGGAGTAATAGGATTGGAATCTGAAATGGATTTTTCTATATATATATTTATATACGGATTTGCCGGAACACACCTTAATACGTGCTCCAACCGTTACCGCAACGGAATTCTTGCTCTGCTTGGATGGCTGCATGAGCACTGTAGCAAGAATTCCATTACGGTAACGGTTGGAGGGCACATTCCGGAGCGGGCCTTATATATATATATATATATATATTTATATATATATTTATATATATATATTTATATACGGTTTTGTTACGGAGCAAATCTTATAGAGTGTTAAAGTAAAGTTTCTAATGGTTGCTGTCTTTTGTTTTTAAAAAAATAAAATAAAATTTAATCAAATACCTTTAGGATTTAATTTATTCTTTTAGGATATGGTTTATAAAAAAATTTTGTAAAAAATAATTTTTTATAGGAGAATTTATTTTTTTTTAATAACTAACCATTAATTTTGATCGTTCAGGACTTAATTTGAGCATTCCATAATTTGATTATATGGGTTACAGAGCTCAAATTATGAAGTGTTTTACTTAAATCTTTAATGATCAAAGTTAACAGTCAATAGTCTTTTTTAAAAAATAAATAAATTCTTCTATAATTTTTTTATCGATATATTTTATAAATTAAATTTTAAAAGGATAAACTAAATCGTAAGGGTATTTCACCAAAAATTTTTTTTTAAAGAAAAAAAAAGGGTTTGACTGTTAATTTTGATCATTAGAAACTTAACATGAGTATTTTATAATTTGAGGTTCATAATACTTCATAGCATTTTCGTATAAGATAATATTATAGAATGCACGATTAAATTTCTAACGGTTAAACTTAAGTTAAATTTGATTTTCTTTTTAAAAAGTAAAATTTTCAATAAAAAATTTATTTTTAAAAAATATATTTTATATATTATGCTTTGAAAGGATAAAACTAATCTTAGGGGTGTTAGAATAAATTTATATATTTATTTTAAACAAAATAGGACAGTTGATCAATAATTTTAATCGTTAAAAATTTAACGGTGCACTTTATAGCTTTTTCATATAAATTTATATATATATATAACATCTCTTTTTCCTTTTATGAGAAATCATATACAAAAATAATTGAAAATTTATATTTTATATTTAGTTAAAATCTCATTTTCATCTGCCAATTATTTTAAAAGTTAGGTCTCTAATGATTTGGTCACGAAAATTTTTCAGGTTTGGAATTTAATCATTTGTTTTTTACGTTTTAGGTTCCCAAACTTTTTTTCATCATTCTTTTTTGCTCCCTAATTTTTTTTTCTTTTGACATTTTTAGGTCTCCAAATTATTTTTGATTCACAAAAAAAATAAATTTTTTTTTAAAAAAGAACCTTTGACTTGAAAAATATAATTTATTTTATCTCTTTATTATTTAATCATTAAAAAATTACTAATACTTGTAATTTACCAATATTAGTACATGCAATTGTAATTAGTTTTTTTTTGCTAATGGATTAATCAACAAATGATATAATTTCCCATAGTTTGATCAAGTGGAGAAAAAAAAGGGAGTTGACTTCATGGGTCGAGCAGTTTTCATGCAAAAAGATTTTTCTAATGGATTAAACAACAAATGACATAATTTAACATAGTTTGATTGGGTGGGGGAAAAAAAAGTTGGACTTCCTAGAAGGCATGGTTTTCATGCCAAAAAGTTTTTATTTTTGTGCATGTCGAAAATTGTTTGGGATCTAAAAGGTCAAAAGAAAAAAGATCAAGAACCTAAGATGAAAAACTAAAAAAATTTAAGGATCTAAAAATTAAAGAGAATGATTAAGGATCTAACATCACAGATTTTTTTTTTTTTTTAAATCATTAATAACCTAACATGAAAAATGAAAATATGAACCATTTTCAATTGCCCACATTTGAATAATAAATTTTCTCAATTACCTACTTTTGTTTAACATTTTTCAATAACCTATATTTGTATTCACTTTTCATCCTATACCCACTTCTCATATTTTTATATAAAAAAAATTAAAACTTCACTTTTATTTCTCCTACACGTGTAATGATTAATTTACCCCTCAATTACCTTCAACCAACTAAACAATAAGGCATGAAGCAAAGGATCAAGATGTTAAATATCTTCTTGTCAAAAGAACATAAAAAAAAAAAAATTTCAACACACAAAGCAAGCTATTAGGATTTTAATTATGAACTTTTAAAAATAGTGTTACTTGTTTTCTTGGGGGATTTATATTATATTTAAAGAGAATAGATGATGATGAGATGCTTACAAGCATATCTGGAGGCTATTTGCATTGAGTTTTTACAACTTCAATGACAAAGAGAAAAAAGAAGACAATCTGAAATATATTGGTTTCAAAGTAATCGATAAATATAATCAATCTGATTTCCATAAAATCCAAAATATTATGTTGATTCCAATTAAATCATCCACAATCGAAAATAAGGAGTTTTTGACAATTTGGGGGACTCTCATATAAAGTGGAATTATTTGTGGTCTATGCAATTGGGCAGGAAATGTTTTGGGTGTTTTGCAGCTTGGAAAATGAGTTTAGGGAAATTGCATTTCACGAAGTCAAGATTGGGCAAGATTCTACAAAAGAGATTTTTAAGAAGTATCTCGCCTTTGGAAAGATCAAGATCGGGCCATGCAAATGGAAAAAGCTGGCTATGACCCCAGTTGGCATCCACGTAGAGTAATGTTACCTTTTCAAAAGGCGACTTTGCTAAAAAGACAATTTTATAAGAAGGATTTTTGTAAAGTCTCTTTGAAAAGATGAGATTAGCATTTTTTCTTTCCCTTCCTTTTTTAGCTCCCTGTGTCGATATTGTCAAATCCATACAACATTCCCTTCTTCCCTGGGTTTTAATTGCATGTTATTCTTTTTTTTTTTTTTTAAGCAATACTCTTTTCCATCTTTTTCATCATTAACAAAATATACATGATTTTGTTACATCCTTCATTTGAAGAATAAAATTATTATAAATTTTAAACTGATAAAAAAAAGAGAGAAACTTTATATATTATTTATCGTGACAGTAGGAATACTATATCCATGAGTAAAGAATTTCACATTTTAAAATAGGTTGATGTAAGATATGACTGGATTCAGGATGGGTGCTTAAAGTTAAGTCCTCAGAACGTGAGAAGATACACATAGATGATAATGATGCAAACATGATGACAAAGTCCTTGAAGAAAGAGAAGCTTGAATTGTGCGGGCGGTGTTCTGATTTCCCACAATTGAAGCGGGGAAGAGAATTGTTGGGGTCCACCTCTAAGTTGTAGGGCCCAACTCTTTGTAAAAGAAAATGGGAAAGTTTGGTTTTAGAGGCCTTGACTTTTGTCAACCAACAAAAGAAATGAAAAGGCATGGCCACTGCGTATTGCCTTTTGCTCTGTCGGGTTGCAGGAAGGCAGGGCTTATTACAACGCATGGAAACACACACTGGACCGCGAGAGTTTTTCTTTTCTTCCATCCTTCAAATCAAGATCAAGCTCCATTTCTTCATTGGTTTTAACTCAGATTTTGTCTAAAGGGTCCGTGTGACAGGTTGTATTTATCTATAAGTCTTGATTTGATTGTCTTTGTCTCTTGTGATGTTGTTTGGGAGGTGATGATCTGGTATCCTAATAGTTAAAATATCATTGTTGATACTTTGCATGAGCTTCATTTTACAAGTAAAAATCATGGTTGTCTCTTTATCTTACTTTATTTATGTGCTTCGGGTGGTTAGGGATGTTGTATTTATCTGTGGAGTTTATTTATGTTAACTCATTTTATCATATAAAGAGGGAAGGTTACTTTTCTGGTAATTGTATTTGGCATATTCGACAGGTTAGACCTTCCCAAGAATACTTAGTGAAGTGCACTGTGTGTTTTGTTTATTCAGTTTCTTCTCCTCTTCATCCTCTATCCTCATTATTGTGTTCACAAATCTAAGAAGATTGCATCCTTTTGTTTATCGCTATCACTCCGCCATGCCTCGCATGTTCTTCCACTGTTTACTTCCACTATCACCAAAGTCCTCCAATATCTACACACATCAATGTCCGTTAAGTTCAGTGGATCAAATTTACCAAACAAAAATTTATTCTAAATATACCGATGTTTGCTATGAAACAAGTTTTAAATAGTGAGGAGTGCCGGAGAGTGCGGCCCCACATATGGGTATTGTGTGGG
This sequence comes from Parsonsia alboflavescens, assembly GCA_028571225.1. Classification (NCBI taxonomy): domain Eukaryota; kingdom Viridiplantae; phylum Streptophyta; class Magnoliopsida; order Gentianales; family Apocynaceae; genus Parsonsia; species Parsonsia alboflavescens. The sequence goes on along the minus strand of JAOXNR010031041.1, from coordinate 18,199 downwards.
TCAACGGTCATGTGCCGGAGATGCATCTCTCATCGACAATCTAGATTTGCATTGCCATCACATCTTATCGGTGGTTTTAAGTCCGAGCACAACTCCATCGTCACACTACTTGTTGTCATTCCATCACCACCATCACACCACTACCTATTGTCATGCCAACACCATCATCACTTGCTATCGCACCATCACTCGATTCTCATCACGATAATCAATGCAATTATTAGATCAATCGTCCGATTATGGGATCACCTTTATTCTTTTGAGTCATCAATATTGTGCTCCTCCACTCCCTCAGCCACATAAGAACAACATGGTCTCACTTTCTCATTTGGATCGAGAAGAGCATCCAATTTGAAAGTCGTTTTGCTTCCGGTGGCAGGACCAATTGCTTCCACCACCCAAGGCCTAGATCTTAGTTCAATTCCTCACTGTCGATTCAGTTGATGGATATTCGCGATGTTCTTGCTGCTTTTTCTTTTTTCCTTTTTTTTTTTGGAAACGAAACAGTGAAACGGTTGTATTACAGTTGGTGCACACAATGCTTGTGTGCAGGGTTGCATTCTCTTGCACTCCTCTTCAAATAGTGATTTCTAATTTATCCTTAATTTGTAACGGATCCAAACATTTTCTATTAAAAAGGATTAAAGTTGTCAACCGTAAATTTGTTAGGGATAAAGATAAAAAAAAAATCAAACTTATCAAAAATAAATTTGTTGAGAACTAAAAAAATCAATTTTCTTTTAATTATCATGTCAAAATTTTTTAAAATGCAATAAAAAAAAAAACAATCAAAAAAACAGATTAATATATTAAAATATAAAATTATTGTATTTTAGAACTACAATTTAAATTTAAAAGGTTGAGCCTTTATCTAATACACCAATCCCACTAAACTAAATAACTTATTTATTTGGGCCATGTCCTTGTTTTTTTTTTAATTCCACTAAACAAAATAAAAAATTGAGATAGAATGTCCTTGTTTTTTTTTTATTTGGGCCGTGTCCTGGTTTTCCCTTTTTTTCTTTTAAAGTGGAAAAATAAAATGGTGTCTAATGAGTAAAGACGACATTAGAAGAAAATTTTCCAGCGGCAGCGTTGTCATCTGATCTGAACCGTCGAAATTGGAATAAAAGAAATCCATGTCTCAATTTGTATGACAAGTGTACGTAGCGCCCAAGTAACGCCTCCAAGGAAAGAGATAAGAATGTTTGCGTTGAACTGTTCACCGACAATATCTGAAAAGAACTCATCACAACCGTCCGATCAAACAAAACCGCTTAATTTCGACCGTACTTTTCCCCGACTATCCTTATAAAGAGCGTTGCCGTCGTATGATATTTAGCCCTGTGGTTTGCTGCTATTTGTGTAGGGTATTCTTATTTATTTTCTCCATCCCATGTCTGATATATTTGGGTTTCTTTGATGATGGTGTAATTGATTGGTTCTTTGATCGGCTCAGTTGATCCCGTGATGGCTTTGGGTTGCGTCCCCCCCCCCCCTTTTTTTTTTGGCTTAGTTGGCTTGAAGAATATGGACCTTTTTGTCTTTGGTGGGTAAACTTTCTGGTCTGAAGAATATTGGTCATCTTGGTTGATCTGAGGAAATCTTGATAGGTATTTGGATAACTCGTGGTCGAATATTTTGATAAATAATATTCGATCTTGGTTGGCCTGAGGAATTCGTACTTTCTTGTTCCGAAGAATGAGCTCTTTCAATAATTCTCAAATAATTTGTTATATTATTGATGATCAATTTGATCATTTGGTTTGCGGTTCATGGTTTTTGAATAATTTGTTAAATTATTGATTATAAATGATTGATGGAATTTAATTATTTGAGTCTGATATGAGTTTCTGTCTCTTCTTTTATTGGCTTGCAGTTGGCCTGGTCGGTTTGGATTATCGCGAAGATTGATTCTCCAAATTAATAATTGCTGCAAATTTGTTATAAATTAATAACTGTTGGGCGTGGTTACAGATTTTGATATGGTATATGTTAGTGTTGCTGTTTCATTGGATTCTTCAAGAGGGCTCATCTCACTTAATAATTGATGGAATTTTGTTACAAAGATGGATTCTTCAATAATTTTCCAGCTTTGGATTTGCCAGTGGGTTGGATATTTTTCAGAGGTTATAAGCGATCTTGGGGTTCTTTCTAACTTAGTAACTTTCAAATAATTTATTAAATATTGATGATCAATTTGATTATTTGGGTTTGTGGTTCATGATTTTGAATAATTTATTAAATTATCGATTTTAAGTGATTGATGGAATTTGATTATTTGAGTCTGATATAGGTTTCTTTATCTTTTTTAATTACTTGCAGTTGGCCTGAGGGATTTGCCGGTTTGTATTATCTTAACAGGCGAAGATGGATTCTTGAATAATTTTTCAAATTAATAATTGCTGCAATTTTGTTCTCTTGATTTCTCTAGTTGCCACGTCTCTTTTCTTGTCTATGCAGTCAAATTCGGGATAATAGAATTCAAATTTACTTCCAGAAATTTGAAGAGCATAGTGATAAGATATTATTTGAAATTATAAGCTTTATGTTTTCAATTTAACACCATTTGTATTTCCATTTTTATCGGTCTTTCCTCATTTGCTATTCTTCGCATTCTTCCCTAAAGAGCTAATTTTAGAACCCTTTTTTGGTTGTATTTGTTTCTAGCAGTTTCTTCCCTGCTACGGGAGCTGGAGCTGAGCCGTCTAGTGTCTATATGCAACTCTTCGTTGGTTTGTCTTATGTTTTTCACTTTTCTCGATGACATTTACTGGATCTAGAATACTTGGGCTGCTGTATAAGCTTTGATAACAATGGCGGATATGGTCAATCTGCTGGGAAAAATCATTTTTGATCTTTTGCAGAGATTATTATAACTTTTCTGGCACGACAAATGACCATATCGAGAAGAAAGAACTTGCTTCTACTCTCTAATTCTCCTTTTCTATTTATTGTTCTATTAATTTTATTCTTTTTGGCTTTCTGCCTCTTGTATCTTGGCTGCACTTTTCTTTTCCTTGTCTTGCAGTGAAGTCTGACATCAAAAATCAAAAACTGAAGATTGACTGTCATTCAGTTTTAAGAACTTGCATTTGAAAGATTATATTTCATCAATTGTTATTTAACAGGTCAACTTTCTTTCTTTGTGATGACTTCTTAAAGTTCTTTCTCTCCTTATTTCTAATTATTTACTGATTACTAGTACCCGAAGATGTTATCTGTTTCCCTTGTTGCAGTTTTTGGTGATTTGAGCCTAAACAATTGAAGGACAGCTACCTTACTTTGGAATTTAGATGGTCTATTTATTCTTCTCACTTGGTTTTTATGTCCTTTGGATTAGATAATGACTATTCTCCTTATGATGGTCTCTTAAAGCCATATTTAAAAGTGTGTCTGTGTGATGGAATACAATGTTTATCATGTAGAGACTACACTTATTCTCTGCCTTGGTATTTATGTCCTTTGGATGAGAGGTGAGAATGAGACTTGAGACGGTTTTTATATGATGTACTTATTGTTCTCCTTTGGTATTGATGTCCTTTGGATGAGAAATGATTCTTCTGCTGATGATATCTTCGTGAATTTCAGGTTCCATATTGAAAGTGTTGTGCACGATGGAATAGAATCCCCTGGAATATATGTCCGTCCTTTGGATGAGGGAGGAGGATTCTCACTTTGATGATCTCTTTAGGAATTTCAGATTCCATATTAGAAGTGTTGTGCATGATAGAATAGAATGTTATCAAGTAGAGAGAGGTTATTTGAATTTGTTCTCCTTCAATTCTTCACAGGATTGTAGCATCTTTGGTTTTTTCACCTTCTTGGAAGTCTTGCCTTTGCCCATTTTCCTTCATTTTTGCTGTGAGGTTTGAAAGTTCAATTTTAAGGGTGATTTTTCCGGGGTTTGTTTGAAGGGGTAGTATATTTTCATCCATGTTTAGTTCAAGATTTTTACAGGTCAGCTCATAGAAGCATGTTTGGATCTATTTGTTTCCCTTTTGTTTTGCAGTGGTTTGGAAAACAATTAAATTGGCGGGGGCTCAGGTGCTACTATCACTTTAAATTGATCTGCAGTTTGAGTTGATTGGCGGTTGGTTTTTGCTTTGAAGAAATTCGAGGAAAGTTTGATGACCTCAACACAGTATTTTACGTTTATTATCTTCCATCCTAAGCATTAATTAGTAGCTTTATGTATGGATCTGCTGTTTGCTTTGCCAAGTAATACAGCTTCTCCAATTTCCTTGAGTTTCTTATGTACAGATCTTAGTAATGGCCGTTTAGGTTGCTGTGCAGCAGATTCTGTATTGGGGGTCTATTTGCCAGGAATCTAGCATCTATGTGTGCGAGCCTCTTGTTTGGAATGTTCCTTCAGAAGCCTGGAGGGTCTCTACTAGGCATCCTTGACCTGGTTTTATTTCTATCACTGTGCATTTTTCTTTTATTGAAATCATTTTACGAAGGCAGTCTGTTCTGGAAATTCCTTGGGTTTATGATCTGCAATTCTTCTCAGGATTGTTAAGTTCCACCCTTTTACATCCATTGAAGGTCCTTGATTTCCCTTGGAGGCAAATTCTTGATTAGTGAATTTGGGGATGAGTGTTTTTCCCCCCCTTTCATTCTGCTATGAGAAAACCTCTGGTTGTATTTGTTCTGAGCAAGAGAGGCAAGTCTTAATTGCTTGATTACCTATTGCCTACTGTCCTGAGTAGCTCAAGGAAGCTTTATACATCTTTTGTTTTGTTTCATCCTCTGCACTTTATCTGGCGTAGCGGGCACTATTGCATGTTCTTAGAATGTCTGGTTGTATTTGTTCCGGCAGGCAGTTTGGTTGTTGGTGTGGGAGCTAGGTTTAGCCAACAAGATGGGAAACAAGTCTTCCTTGGTTTGTTATGTGTTACCTTTTTTGTGTCTTGAGTAGCTTATGGAAGCTTTATCTCTTTGTTTTTCTTTGTTCTCTGCTGTTGGCCTTGCATGGCAGGTGCTCCTGCATATGTCCCTTACTTTAGCTGCCTGGTTCTATTGGGAGTTGACAGACTTGATTAATTTGATTGGCAGAAAAATCCTTGTTAGCTTTGATTCTGGCTTGATATATGGTACGAAGAAAAGAAAGTTGTCTCAGTATTGTGGTTTGTTTTAGCTATTTTTATTGTTTCAGGTAATTTGCATCAGTGGAAAGAAACTGATTTTTCCTCATTGCTTAATTGAAAAGGTCACTTTCTGGCTTAGTAATAGTTGGTGTTTCAGTTTTCTGCTCTTAGAATCTCAACTTTTATATTCTTTCAAGCAATGTTATTCACTTATCCCTTATCAGTGAAGGAAACATGTTTTGATTGATCTATTTATTTGTTTCCCATGTATTCTGTGATTTGGGCTGGAGGACACCTGTGTAGTGTTACTGGATTTATGCTGCTCATCATCTTCCTTTCTGGTGGTTTCTTGTTCTGTGAAAATGGTGGTGAGGGTTCACTTTCTATGACCTTTTCTGAAGGGTTTCAGATGCCATTTGGCACTGTTTGTGCATATGACAGAGGTGGTGATTTCAATTTGCATCTTCTTGGGAGATCCGTCCAATAATTTTTCAAATTCCATATTAGAAGTGTTGTGCGTGATAGAATAGAATGTTATCATGTAGAGAGAGGTTATTTGAATTTGTTCTCCTTCAATTCTTCGACAAGATTGTTTCTGTCTTTTGTTGAATCTTTTTCACGGCTCGGTAGATAATTTGATAAGCCATGATTTTTTCCGGTGTTTCAGAATACGGTTAACCAACATGTTAACTAATTGATTATGATAAATTGGATCGGATTTGGCTGTTTTTCCTTCTGCAGCACATCGACGTGACATGAGCGTGAAAGGGGTTGAAGAATCCATTTTCTTTTTATAAGGGCTAAAATCACTTATTTTGGCTTTTTTATCCCATATTGTAGGGTGGATCTCGGAAGATATGAAACATCGTTTTGGAAGTCTTGCCTTTGCCCATTTTGCTTCATTTTTGCAGTGAAGTTTGAAAGCGAATTTTGAGGGTGATTTTTCCGGGGTTTGTTTGAAGGGGTATTATATTTCCATCCATGTTTAGTTCAAGATTTTTACAGGTCAGCTCATAGAAGCATGTTTGGATCTATCTGTTTCCCTTCCGTTTTGCAGTGGTTTGGAAAATAATTAAATTGGTGGGGGGTCAGGTACTGCTATCACTTTAAATTGATCTGCAGTTTGAGTTGATTGGCGGTTGGTTTTTGCTTTGAAGAAATCCAAGGAGAGTTTGATGACCTCAACACAGTATTTTACATTTATTATCTTCCATCCTAAACATCAATTAGTAGCTTTATGTATGGATCTGCTGTTTACTTTGCCAAGTAATACAGCTTCTCCAATTTCCTTGAGTTTCTTATGTGCAGATCTTACTAATGGCCGCTTAGGTTGCTGTGCAGCAGATTCTGTATTGGGGGTCCATTTGCCAATAATCTAGCGTCTATGTGTATGGGCTTCTTGTTTGTCTCTACTAGGCATCCTTGACCTGGTTTTATTTCTTCCCATGCTTTTTATCTTTCATTGAAATCATTTTACAGAGGCAGTCTGTTCTGGAATTTCCTTGGGTTTATGATCTGCAATTCTTCTCAGGATTGTTGAGTTCCACCCTCTTATGTCCATTGAAGGTCCTTGATTTCCCTTGGAGGCGAATTCTTGATTAGTGAATTTGGTACTCTTGGATGGGTGGTTTTTCCCGTTTCATTTTATATGAGAAATCCTCTGGTTGTATTTGTTCTGAGCAAGAGAGGCAAGACTTCATTGCTTTATTACCTATTTGCCTCTGTCCTGAGTAGCTCAAGGAAGCATTGTACATCTTTTGTTTTGTTTCATCCTCTGCTCTCTATATGGCGTAGCAGGCACTATTGCACATTCTTAAAATGTCTGGTTGTATTTGTTCCAGCAGGCAGTTTGGTTCTTGGTGTGGGAGCTAGGTTTGGCCAACAATGAGGGAAACAAGTCTTCATTGGTTTGTTACGTGTTGACTTTTCTTGGTCTTGTGGAGCTTATGGAAGCTTTATCTCTTTGTTTTTCTTCGTTCTTTGCTGTTGGCCTTCCATAGCGGGTGCTCCTGCATATTTCCCTTACTTTAGCTGCCTGGTTCTGTTGGGAGTTGACAGACTTGATTAATTTGATGGGCAGAAAAATCCATGTTAGCTTTGATTCTGGCTTGATATATGGTACGAAGAAACGAAAGTTGTCTCAGTATTGTGGTTTGTTTTAGCTATTTTTATCGTTTCAGGTTTGTTAATTTGCATCAGTGGAAAGAAACAGATTTTTTCTCATTGCTTAATTGAAAAGGTCACTTTACAGCTTAGTGTTGGTGTTGCAGTTTTTCGCTCATACATGTTTTGATTGATCTATTTATTTGCTTCTCATGTATGCTGTGATTTGAGCTGGAGGACACCTGTGTAGTGTTGCTGGATTTATGCTGCTCGTCATCTTCCTTTCTGGTGGTTTCATGTTCTGTAAAATGGAGGTGAGGGTTCACTTTCTATGACCTTTTCTGAAGTGTTTCAGATGCCATTTGGCAGTGTTTGTGCATGACAGAGGTGGTGATTTCAATTTGAATTTTCTTGGGAGATCCGTCGAATAATTTTTCAGATTCCATATTCCATATTAGGGGTGTTGTGCATGATGAGATAGAATGTTATCATGTAGGGTTATTTGAATTTCTTCTCCTTCAATTCGTCGACAAGATTGTAGCTTCTTTGGTCTTTTCACCCTCTTGAAAGTCTTGCCTTGGCCCGTTTTCCTTCATTTTTGCAGTGAATTTTGAAAGCAAATTTTGAGAGTGATTTTTCTGGGGTTCGTTTGAAGGGGTAGTATATTTCCATCCATGTTTAGTTCAAGATTTTTACAGGTCAGCTCATAGAAGCATGTTTGGATCTATTTTCGTTTTGCAGTGGTTTGGAAAATAATTAAATTGGTGGGGGGTCAGGTGCTACTATCACTTTAAATTGATCTGCAGTTTGAGTTGATTGGCGGTTGGTTTTTGCTTTGAAGAAATTCGAGGAGAGTTTGATGACCTCATTACCGTATTTTACATTTATCATCTTCCATCCTAAACATTAATTAGTAGCTTAATGTATGGATCTGCTGTTTGCTTTGCCAAGTAATACAGCTTCTCCAATTTCCTTGAGTTTCTTATGTACGGATCTTAGTAATGGCCGTTTAGGTTGCTGTGCTGCAGATTCTGTATTGGGGGTCTATTTGCCAGGAATCTAGCGTCTATGTGTATGGGCCTCTTGTTTGGAATGTTCCTTTAGAAGCCTGGAGGGTCTGTACGAGACATACTTGACGTGGTTTTATTTCTTCCCCCGTGCTTTTATCTTTTATTGAAATCATTTTACGGAGGCTGTGTGTTCTGGAAATTCCTTGGGTTTATGATCTGCAATTCTTCTCAGGATTGTCAAGTTTCACCCTCTTACATCCATTGAAGGTCCTTGGTTTCCCTTGGTGGCAAATTGTTGATTAGTAAATTTGGTACCCTTGGATGAGTGTTTTCCCCCTGTTTCATTCTTATATGAGATATCCTCTGGTTGTATTTTTTCTGAGCAAGAGAGGCAAGTCTTAATTGCTTGATTACCTATTTGCCTACTGTGCTGAGTAGCTCAAGGAAGCTTTTATACGTCTTTTGTTTTGTTTCATCCTTTGCTCTCTATCTGGCGTAGCAGGCACTATTGCACATTCTTAGAATGTCTGGTTGTATTTGTTCCAGCAGGAAGTTTGGTGGTTGGTGTGGGAGCTAGGTTTGGCCGACAAGAGGGAAACAAGTCTTCATTGGTTTGTTACGTGTTACCTTTTTTTGGTCTTTTACGGAAGCTTTATCTCTTTCTTTTTCTTCGTTCTCTGCTGTTGGCCTTGTATAGCAGGTGCTCCTGCATATGTCCCTTACTTTAGCTGCCTGGTTCTATTGATAGTTGACAGACTTGATTAATTTGATGGGCAGAAAAATCCTTGTTAGCCTTGATTCTGGCTTGATATATGGTACGAAGAAAAGAAAGTTGTATAGTGGTTTGTTTTAGCTATTTTTATTGTTTCAGGTTTGTTAATTTGCATCAGTGTAAAGAAACAGATTTTTCCTCATTGCTTAATTGAAAAGGTCACTTTAATGCTTAGTGTTGGTGTTTCAGTTTGCGGCTCGTAGAATCTCAACTTTTATATTCTTTTAAGCCATGTTATTTACTAATCCCTTAGCAATGAAGGAAACATGTTTTGATTGATCTATTCATTTGCTTCCCATGTATGCTGTGATTTGAGCTGGAGGACACCTGTGTAGTGTTACTGGATTTATGCTGCTCGCCATCTTCCTTTCTGGTGGTTTCATGTTCTGTAAAATGGTAGTGAGGCTTCATTTTCTATGACCTTTTTTGAAGTGGTTCAGATGCCATTTAGCAGTGTTTATGCATATGACAGAGGTGGTGATTTCAATTTGCATCTTCTTGGGAGATGCATCCAAAATTTTATTTCGTCCCTCCCCCCCTCTCCCCTTTGCAGTAGAGAGGTCTTGATGTAGGATTTGGGGGAGTTCTTTTTTACCCTTGCTTTTCATGATATGCCCTGGGTTTGTACTGAAATTCAGGGACTCTCATATTCCTCTGATAGTGTTTGTATGCTACCTTCTTGGTTTACCACTGTTTTTTCTTGCTGCTGTGATTTGGGAAATGGTTAAATTGAAGGATGGTTTTTAGTTGACAGGTTTATTATTTCTGCCTCTTAGTTGAACTTGTTATTGCAAGTTACTAAATCACTCAACTCCTCATTAGATATTTCATTTATGTTGTTTTGACCTCATTTATTTTGTGTCAAGCGATCTATTATTTCTTTATTGTTTTAGTATCTTAGGTGAACTGTTCATTATTTTGATAACTCTTAGCCATAACTGGAAACCAAAAAGCACCTTCGTTTGTCAATATGGGGTAGTATCATCAACCTCATTCTCTGGTGTGTTAATTCCTAACTCTCTTGGTGGGCTTTCTGGGCCTTGTGATCTCTTGGGAAGTTAATACACTACTGTCTTTGTGTTCCTGTCAGAGGACACTAATTTTCCATGTGGCTTCTTCTTGCTTGGTTTTGTCTCGGCCAATTTCATTAAGCATTTTAGCTTTGTGTGTCATGTTTGGAATAAAGGAGTCAGATTTTATAATGAGTATAGATATTAATACAAACTGAAATTTTATCATGGAGGATATGATAGTATTACTACTATGAAAAGAACTTAGATTATAACTTTTTGATTCTCGAAAATTTTGATTTCCAAAATTATATGATATCTGAGAATGTTGATTCAAAATTATGATGTTTCTTATCATATTATCTTGTTTTATAACCAAATATGTAACATGGTCATTTATTACCATTATATCCATATCTATTATCATTTTTTATATAATTGTAGATAATATCTATGTCTATTATAATTTTTTATATAATTGTAGATAATATCGGTCTATTATCATTTTTTATATAATTTTGGAAATCAAAATTTTTGGGAATCTGGAAGTTATAATCTAGGTTCTTTTCATAGTAGTAATATTGATTATATCTTTCATGATAAAATTTCAGTTTGTAATAATATCTATGTTCGTTATAAAATTTGAATGCTTTATTTTAATCATGACACACCAAGCTAAAATGTTTTCTATCATCTTGAATTAATATGGAAGCGATTTTCAATATATCATTAGGTCATTTAGCAAAATCTCTTTCTATTTCCGAATTCATATTTATTCAAATTTGAAACTTTATATAGAAAAGTTATATAATCTCTTTTTTGTTTATTAATCTGTTCTTTATATTTCTGCAAATCTTTATAGTAAGAGGTTTGATGTAATTTATACGATCTTATAGGGATATCCCAATTATGGCATACTAGCTGAAAAGATTGTCTATCAATGACAAATAATCTATCGATTATCAATTCCAAAATATTTTGAGGTAGTTTAGAAAAATCTGATTTGGGTTTCAAGTGATATTTTTTCATTCATTTTAATCTTCTTTTCATTTCTCTGTGTTTTTTTGTAAATTGTATACAGGGAGATAACAATATATGAAAATAATAATAGTAATTAGTATGTTTATAATAATTTTTAATAGCAGGATTATAGTTGGTACATGTTTCTTATAGATTCTGTCTATCAACAATAAACAGTTTAAATGCAATTAATTTTAGTATATCAGGTGATAAATCTGAGTAATTTCTTTCAAATTCCATATTCATTTCCTAAATATAGAAATCATATTATTTTAAGATCATAAAATTCTTTCAATTTTTAAAGAAAAGGTCCATTATGATTCTGTACCTTTGCTTCCACTTTGATCAGAATTATTCCAGGTATCCTGTGGAACTTTTAACGTGCATCTCAGCACCAATCTTAAATCAGGTAACTTTCCTACCGTCCCTTCAGAATAATCTAGCACAACTTAAATTCGTTTTTTATCTTTAGTTATAAGGAAACTTGGATATAGAGTATATGAGAACTTTTGTATATAAACTGATAAAAGTTTAAGACCAAAGAACAATACTCTTTCTAGTGGGAAAGAAAAGGAAATGATTTTATTCACTCATGCTCGAAAACTTATAAAAGTAGTATAGGTTTACAAAGTTGGAAATTTTTACAAAACTAACTAGTACGAAGGCTGAAATTTTCTTCCTTCTTCCTCTCTTGGTTTTTTCTCTCGTTTTTTCCTTCCTTTTTTTTCTCCTCCCTCTCAAGCTTTCTAAACACCCCTATTTATACTAATCTTGACTGAAAAGAAAGTCAATACAAAGTACATACTCATTACATAAGTAATTAAGAGTTGACTGAAATTTTTACAGCTTGCTGTCCTCTTTTTGTGCTGTCCAAACTTCATATATTTTATAGGTTGTGCTGTCAAGAAAGTCAAGAAAATTAGTCTTGCTGTTGGTTGAAATTTTCCTTGAATGGACAGAAAATTTTTTGTCCTCTTCTATTTCTGTGTTTCAATCTTTTTCGTCGCTTGTACTCGTATCATGTTTCATCTTATCTTTATCTTTATTGTTCTGACAGGCTGGACAGATGTTTCCCCTATGTTGCCTTAGTTGGCAAATTTTTCTTTGTGCTTGGGGACTGGATTTGAGTTGTCCACGTTCAAGCATTCTTATCTTCATCTTTAGATATTTGTCCGTTGAAGGCGGTGCTGATCTAACTTGTGCTATCATTATTGAGGAGTGACTTTTATGTCTCCATATGTACGGAAACCTTTCTTGAAACAACTTTTCATATTTTGGAGTACTATTCTAATTCTGAGTGCTCTCTGATAATGAATATCTTTATTTGTGTGTTGATAAAATCTTTTTTCATGTCTTGTGCCTTGATTGTAAAAGTCTCTGCTTTCCCCAATTGATTAAAATGATAGGAATTGTATACTAATCTTTGTAGAAGTCAGGGCCTACAGAAAAGAATTTAAGAATCAGGACATCTTGTGGTGTATTGATCTCAGGGAAATTAGGAAAACTCATAAATATCGAATTAATAGCTTCAAAATCATACCAAGATCGAATGTCATTTGAGTCAGAATCTCCCAAATAATTTATTCTAGGATAAATCCTAGAAAAATCTATGTTGTGATTTTTTGTATTTTTAAGAGAATAATTTTCTCATAATTTCACTGTGTTTGCCTTGTGACGAAATATCGAAATTTCTAATAAGAATATTGAAAGGAATCTTCGTCCTTTGAGGACGTAGAGCAATATCTTCTGATTTACCTTTATCTTTGCTTACCGGGTTTGAACATTCTTCAATATCCAAAATCTCGGGAATCTTGACCTTCTCTAGTTCTATCTTTTTCAAAAACTTATCTGCAACTGAATAGTTACCTATCTTTGCCATTATCATGGAACATTCAGCTTTAAGTAGGCTTTCAATTTCTTCTGCATTTTGATAGTGCGCAATCTAATTGATTTCAATAACGTTATGCTTTATTGATTGAATTTGAGCATCCATTTCATTAATCATATCGATGATTTTTTTCATGAGCTCTGTCATTTCTGGTCAGAAAATCTGCTAAAACATTTTTGTCAGACTTAATGATTTCAATATCAAAAGACTATTCAGATAATAACATCTGCCCTCTAATATATCTTTTATACTTAGGTTTCGAAGGTAAATTATTTTGAATAAATGCTTTAACCTGTGTATATCAATTCTTAATTTGAATCTCTTAGGCAGTAAAATAATAAAGCTTTTGACAACTTTTTACTACAGTTAGGAGTTCCTTTTCATGTATATGATATCTAGTTTGAATATCTGAAAATGTTCCGGAACAATATCTACATATAGCTTTTGTAGAGAATCTATTTTTAGAATTCCGCTCAATCCATGTTCAGAAGCATCAGTTTCTAATAAAGTTATCATTTTCTTTTGGTAACCGTAATTTGGGCAAATCTTTGCATTTTGCTTTTATCTCTTTTACTTTATCCTCTAAATATCTATTGAATTCAAATATTTTATCTTTCTTTCTTGTAAGGGTTTTCTTAGACATGCTAATTTTTGAGTAAAATCAGAAGCATAATTTAGCATTCCAAGAAAGCTCTGTACTTGTTTTTTATCTTTTAATTTATCTGGAAAAGCTGGTATTTTTTTCAAGGATATGATTGCAATTTTTTTCCAATTCCATCTACCTGCATTTCTAGAAACTCTATCTCGTTTTGAAGGATGTTTGCCTTTTTTTGGGATAGAATTAATCCATTTTTGAGACATAGATTAACAAATATATCAAGATACTTTAAATGCGAATCTAGATCATCAGATAAAACTAAAATATTGTCAACATAAACAAATAAGAAATTATACTCTTTAAGCTGGCGAGCTATGAGAGATTTACTAGCTCTAATCATTTTCTGATTACTGAGTTCTTGTATGTGAATTTTAAATTCTTCCTGATCTTCTGGATTATATCTCATGGGTGTTATCCTAATAAATTTGTCTTTGTCTTTCATTTGTAACTTGGCTTCTATCTTATTCTTTTCACAAAATTGGAGTGAAACATTCCTCTAATCTATTTTTTATTCTTTCTATCTTATTTTCCAGTTTTTTGAACATAACTTGGTATTACAATAAAGGTGTTCCTTTCGATAAAATCGGTTTCTCTTTGTATCCAATATCACCACGCTTGGTTATGTGGGGTTGAAATCTAATAGGAAGATTCTTATGATAAGCATTCCTTAATCTTTTTACTGCTATATCACTTGATATAAAATAGCATCGAAGGTAATTTTATGAAATAATTGTAAAAAGTTATTTCCAAGTAGAATATCTGTTTTAGTTTTATAGAAATAAAATGGAGGATAGCAAGCTGTAAAAATAATTTATATAATGAATTATAAATGAGTATAAGTAATTTTTTTATATTGATAATTTATTCTTAATTTATAGTGATTTAATGATTTATTAATAATTACTAATATTAAATATAATAAATTATTTTTAATTTATTATTTATTGATAAATAATATGTAATGGTAATATGTGGATAATTTCTTTAGTGAGTTAATAATTTCTTAATAATTAATAATTTATATAATAATATAATAAATTAAATTTATTATTCATTCATGTTTATGATAATAAATTATTAATTTAGTAATTTATCTGGAGTGATAATTTATTTAATGAATAACTTATTTTAATAACTAATATTGATAATTACCATAAGGTTTAACTGTGAATGTTAAATTAATGATATAGTAATTTATTTAATAATGTAATCATATTTAATATATTATTTATTCATGAATAATTTATTTATTTATCTGTTTATGGAGGTAGAGGACATTGATTTTGCATTTGGCATTATTCTCCCTGCTTGGTTTTCGTCTCTGCCAACAATAAGTCTCTTGTTCCATCATGAGGTTGAGTAAGCTGTATTTGTTCTGAATGCATGGTTTGGCTTAATGGTCCGTTGATTTCGTTTTACTTTCCTTTCGTTGGTGTCTGCTATTTCTTTCTCCTGTTGGTTTATTAAAATCTTTAGATGCTGACTGATGCCAGTACGAGAATCTTGGTCCTTTGACAACTTGGCTCAGCTCAGTTGGCTCTCTCAAACTGATGGCATCTGTCTCTTGAGTCTCTAATTTTTTATGCTTCATCTGACGAATCCTTGTGAACTGGCTTTTTTATCTGGTTATGGGCTATATTTGCCGTAGTGATGGATGGTGCATGCTCTGTTGCACTTGGTGTGTTACATTTGGAACTTATGTTTCTGGGAGCAAATGGTAGCTTCTGGCTTTCCTCCTTGCAGCAGTGGACATATTTTTGGTAGGAACTGTTGGTACTCTACTGTCTGCTGAAGTTAATGCTATTTTTTTTGTATTCTTGTGGACTATCAGAACAAGTACTTATTGCTCTATTCTTACATTGTCGAGGTCTACTTGTACTGATGTTCTGTGGGACTGCCGTTCTTTTATCTTTCATTTCTTCATGCTGCTGATGTTATGGGTTCTCGATAAATCATGTGAAAACTGCCTTCAGCGTACTAAGATGCCAGGATGGATTAGCATCTTAGAGTTCTCTGTTGGTTTAAAATTTTTGGACTCTAGGTTTGTCTCTATTTTTTGACATTCTGTTGGACTTGTTTGTATGTGGTAGTTTCATATGGATAGCCGTACTTTTTAAGTTTTACCTCAATTGATCTTTTTATTTACCTTCACTTTTCAATAAGTTATCGTTTTTCTCTTTTTAGTGGTGCTAATTTCATCAAATTATCAGGTAAGAAATTAATTTCAAAATCTCTGTGTCCAAAAGTTTCTGAAACTATGGTGTTCAGTTATCCCTCTTGTGGGATTTAATAGCGGTTGAACATGATTCATTATTTCCATAACTACTGAGCATGAAAGACTCCTCCCCTCCACTTACCTAAATATTAAAAAATGTCGCGTTGAAATAGAAACACATTTAAATAGGTGATTTTCTTGTTGCCAATGAAACAAAAGGCCATGCGTCTTCTGGAGAATTGAAAACATTTCAAATGCATAATGTCTCTACTTACTAAAGTGCATGCTAAAAGCTTTGTATCAGGTGTCCTCAATGTGCCTTTTAATAGCTTTCCATCTCTTTCTGAAATGTCATGCCTCCTTTTTCCCTTTCGCAATCTCCCTCATGCTGTTTGAATCTCTTTGGTTATGTTCTGCTCTGCTATCATCTTATATATATATATATGTATATACATATGTTTTGCTGGATAGATTTTAGTGAAACACCTCTTCAAATGTTGATGCACATGTGTTTTACAAGATATGAGTTTCAAATCAAATATCTAAAATGTCCATAATGCCTTCTGGTTTCTTTGGTTTCCTATTATATGCCGTTGGAGAAAGTAAAATTTGAAATACAGCTGTTTCGTAGATACTTAGATCTTTTTCTTGCTTTTTCTCTCTCTATTTGTCCGTAATATGATTGTAGTGGTTGAATTCTTTTAAACTCTGCATGTGTTAGCTACAATTTGCTAGCACAGCCCAGGTATTACAAAGAGGAAAAGATCAACCAGAGCTTCTCTTCAGAGAAATGTGAAAATTATTGTCATGCTTTCAGTCCCTCTGGTTTCTTTTGTTTTTCGGACAAAAGATGCTGGTATGAGTTGGCTCAGGAATATGTGTCGTGGTGGCAAAAAAGAATGAAGTCGTTTCAGACTTAATGCCTTATCTTAAGGTAATGAACTTTATATATGTATAATAGTTGCATTTGTTTCTGTTGAAGAACTTTGATTTGCTCTTTACAATAATCAAACTGCAAAGCAAAACAAGTAGCTAAAAGCTATAGCCACGCCTCCGCATTGCCCAAGAGGAGCGGCCTGCATTATTTCGCATTTTGTAGGGGTCAGGCATTGAACCCGGGTGGGTAGGAACGGTAGAGACTTAAGCTTAGCTCACAAGGTGAGCTAAAAGCTATAGCTGGTAGCTTTGGTCAGGATACTTCTACTTAAGCCCTACGCTCTCCACCACGCCTTTGCATTGCCCAAGAGGAGCGGCCCGCATTATTTCGCATTTTGCAGGGGTCAGGCATTGAACCCGGGTGGGTAGGAACGGCAGAGACTTAAGCTTGGCTTTGATACGAGATGAGCTAAAAGTTATAGTTGGTAGCTTAGGTTAGGATACTTCTACTTAAGCCCTACGTCCTCCACCAGATGGTGGTAGATTCCGAATGGGAAGGAAAGGTGATTTTAACCGTACCATCGGACTGTTCTTCCATAAGGGGATTTATGCGTTGTAGAGGACAAACTGGTTTAGTGGAAGAAACATGGTGTTCATAGCTGGTAACCTAAGAACTTGGAAGCAACTGGTTTAGCTGATCAGTGGAGATTTGCCTGGGTATGAAGGTACAGTGTGGAGTGTTTGGGGTATCTACAGAAAGGAACAAAGATTCACCGTTCTGTAAATGGGAAGGTAAAGGAAGGTCAACTGAATGAGTTTAGACTCTATAAGCCATCTGATGGTGTAGTGTGGCCATTAGAGTATTTTCAAGCTCGGGATCGGAAATCTGGATTTGTACCTTTAGAGTTTTTTGTAAAGATGGATCTTCAAGGCACATAGTGAAATTAGGGAAAAGGGTCACAAAGATGGTTCCGGCATTTAAGGTGGTTTGAACGGTGCCGATGACGACATGTTCATATTTTCGAAATCAGGCGTCAAGGAGGGCTATTCGGCAGACCATCGGGAGCCTTTTCGAGTGTGTAAAGTGAGGGCAAGCTTTATAGCACGAAAAAGGATGTGGGTGAAACCCTGTTGTCGCCATTTTTCAGGAAAATTTTTAGGGAACTGAAGAGTTACATACTGCTCAGCAGTGGTGGCGGAGAGATGATGAGAGGAAAAGTAAGAGGCTTGAACCATGTCACGGACTTGGTGAGGGGTAGACCAACCAAGGAGTTGTTAGAGTTTATGACCAAAAGGAGATCGGGTTTTCTGGTAAACGGTGTAAGGATTAACAAGAGGATACTTGGACACTGGGTATTTTTCCTCATCTGGAAGATAATCTAGCTCATATACATGAGGGATCTTGGGAAGATATTGGGATTCTGGTATAGACATAATAGATGAACTGGAATTGGAAGTTGTCATATTGAACAACTAAAAGATTAAACCAAGGGTTCTCACTCCTATGTTTGCAAAAACGCCTATCCACGGCTAAGGGGCAAACTGGTGGATCTCTTG